>CAUYRT010040360.1:0-94084 GCA_963574885.1 Lepilemur ruficaudatus
CCCAGGATGTAGATTTCCGTTGCATCAGCCTAGCTCACAGCAACCTCAAACTCCTGGGCTCAAGCAATCCTTCTGCCTCAGCCTCCCGAGTAGCTGGGACTACAGGCATGCGCCACCATGCCCGGCTAATTTTTTTTTTTACATATATTTTTAGTTGTCCAATTAATTTCTTTCTATTTTATAGTAGAGACGGGGTCTCGCTCTTACTCAGGCTGGTTTTGAACTCCTGACCTTGAGCTATCCACCCGCCTCGGCCTCCCAGAGTGCTAGGATTACAGGCGTGAGCCACCACGCCCGGCCAAGGCCCTATCATCTTCATGGACGTTTATCAGCCCAGCTACATGACTGCTTCTAGTATCATCATCCCTGCCTGTAGAGGAAGCCATCACAGAATTCCTTACAGGTGACGTTGTGCCTATCACCAGAGCATTCTTGATGGCCTTGGTGAATGGTGTGCTCTCTACGCTCCTCTGAGGAACATAATCTTCTGGTAGGTTTTCTGGCCTTATATTCACTCTACATGTCCACTTTTCTCAGCCTCTTAATTCCTTCATCCACCTTCTGCTAGGACACTTAGACATTTCCACTTTAATGAGAATTAGGCAGGCTTCTAGGAGCTACCCTAGCTAGCTACCCTAGCTGCTTGTTTACCCATCCCCTGGGGTCCTTGCTAGTGTGTTAAATCCTGGGTCTTGAGAAAGTGCCCCCAAGGCAATGAATTCTTGCTTATTTAATTGTTATTTTCTGGCCCCTTTGATCAAACTTTCAAAATCCACTCCCAGGAGTAATTCCCTGACTCTCACTCATATATGCCAGCTTGTTCATGTAATTCTTCAGATGTAGAGTTTCTTTCCTCCTTTATAAGGCCCAGCACATCTCCTGCTGGGTTAACCTGAGATTTAACCCTAGTTATTGGCCTGGCAGCTAGGAGAGAGTTAGTAAGGGTCGCCTTTGAGAGAGTCATCTGTTGCTTCGTGGGGTGAGACTTCTGCTGTGCTGGGAAATGCCGCAGAAGTGCTAGTTTGTACTGGGGAGGGGCAGGCTACTTCTGCAAAACCACAGGGTCTGGAAGATTGCAGAGTCAACATCCTCAGGACATCCAGTCTGATATCCCTATCTTTTGTCAGGGTTTCAGGTTTGCTCCACCAGGACTCTGGCCTTTATATAACTGACCTGGTTTGGCTGAGCATTGAAGTGTCTCCAGACTACCTCAAGGTTGTCAGACTTCTGAAAAGGCAGCTTGGTGCTCCAAGTGTAAGCATTCCAGTGAGCAAGGAGTATCTTTTATGATGGCCTCTGCTGTATTGTATTGTCAAAATAGTCACAAGCCGACCCCGTCTCTTGGAGGAGGGAAAAAAAATGCTCACATTTTGATGGGTGAAGTACCAGATAATTTTGTGGAAATTCTTTTAAAGTGACCACAACCAGCCAACAGGCTTCCTGTAAGGAAGGTTGTGGAAAACCTGAAGCTTAATCTGTTGCTTCTAAGCTCTGCTGCCATTGCCAGTTTTACACTCATCATAACACTCTTCAACTCGCATTGAAGATACACGTGTTACATTGTATTACCTATTTACTTCTGTTTCAGTTTTCCTTGTTCCCCAGCACCTGGTACATGGGAGCTTAGTAGGCATTTAATTAACTGTTCTTCCATTAAATCTACTTTCAGTAAAAAAAAAAAAACAACAAAAAAAAAAACACCTGTAATAGAGTAAATTGTAGAATAATAAAATTGAAAGTTCATGTGGTTCAAATTATCCCATAAGCGCTGGGTCTTCTTTGAATTCTCATCTAAATTAAATCCAGGTTGATGAAAACCAGGAATTATACCAATAACAAATTATAGAAGCTGTTTTGGTATTCATTCTTTTTCTGAGGTGGTTGAGAAACATTTCAACTACAGACTGACGTATAATCACAAATAATATAACCCAGATTTGCCTCCCAAAATGGCCTTTCCGAACTGAGAATGAGGGAGCTGAGTTCTTACCCAAAAGCAATTAAACAGCCTTTAATAGGTAACTGATGGATTTGTGAGGGCGTTCTGTGTAATCAAAAACCATGTGCTTTCACTGTAAGAGAATTGTAAGAGAGTTGGGGAGAATGATGGGACATTGTCATGAAGGACATTCAGAACAATTTCTTCAGCCATTTTACTTTAGTCATTTCTCCCTTTAAAAATCTTACCAAAATGTAAATGAATATTGATATAAATTGGATTAAAGTATTTAATTTCTATCTGCACAGTGGTTAAAATTCAAAGTAATAGAAGAAGAAAGGGGAAATGAATAAGACTAAACCAAAATATATCTTGTGGCTGTGTGTCAAATTGCCCTTGAGTTTGTTTAATCTCCATGTGATTTACACAAGAAGAGCTAGCTAATTTGTGATATTGTTTAGAGAACTCAGAGGTATCAGAGTGAAGCTAGTTTTTCCAAACTAAAATGAGTTGGGAAGATAAGAATATCTACCATTTAAAATAAATTGGCTCAGGGACTAAATAAAACTCAGGACAAAGCTGTATCACAAATGAAATCCTTGTGGGAAACTTAGCTTTGGACCTATCAGTAAATATAAAATTCTCATTTAGTTTTGTGCAGCAATAGATATCATTTACTTATCATTTTGATTTTGCCTGTGACAATTTGCATAACTTGGTAATTTAAGAAATTTACAGAATTTTAAAGAGAAAACAGATCTATTGAAATTACAAAAAATAAAAAGAACAGCTTTTCTACTAATCCATGCTTTTTATCATTGATTTAATGAAGCAGTAGGTTTGCCTTGAGTTGTACAGAATCTAATTATTGGGCTTAGGCCTGTGATTCTTGAAGATTGGTAGGATTATACCTTTATCTTTCTTGTATTACCCTTGTTTTTGTAGTCAGACTACAACAGGGCGAAGTGGCCTGCTTTTTCCATGATCTCCCTACTTCACGTCCAGCAGGACTGAACAAAGAGAGAATATATAATGTATGTGGAGATGGGAGATACGTCTTTGACTTTGCTTTAGCATAAGCTCTACTGGGTTGAAAGCTTAAAATAATAGTGAAAAGCACTATGAATCCAGAAAGATCTGGTGGGGTATCCTGATTAGAGACCAATTCTAAGAGTTATGGGGAGAGGGGAAACAGGACAGCTATGTCTGACATCAATTAAGGCTGCAAAAATAAAGAGAAGATTCTTTTTGTCTGAGAAATTCATTGAATTTACCTAAGTCTTAAGAGAACATAATTATTCAACATATATGCAGAAATAAATGTATTTTATGATATCTGTTTGTTATCAGTAGTTTCTAGCTATAAAGTCCATGTAATTAACTGAGAATTAATCCTTTTAGGTACCAAAATTAACACTTGATAGGAGTCTTCTTAATCATGTGGTGTAAGTAATCCTGGTCTATTGAAAACTGGTTCACCAAACAGCAATTGTGCAGCTGCTGTAAGACTCCCATCTCCTACCAACAGAGTGGGACTTAGGTGTTTGGATGCAGCCTGTACATCTGTATGTTTAAAATCTGAAATGCAGCTAGGAGTTATATCATCCTCCAAGGCAAATTACTGCTTCTATCTTGAATCTTGTTGTTATGGATAAGAATTCAGAACTACCTTCTTTCTTTTTCGCCGACTACTGCTTGTCGGATTAACTACACTGCCCTGTGATATTTTGTAACGTGAATTTTTCTCCCTTAGTTATCACTTCACTCCATCCATCTTGGGCTTCATCTTCCTATTAATACTGTTCTACTTTAGAGTTTTCTCCTTTATTAAGATGAAATAAAACCAAAATTAGGCAGTTCTGCTTTCTTTCACTTGATTTTTTAAAAAATCGTATTCTTCAAGCAGTGGCGTCTATTTGTCTTTATTGCTGTCTTCTTCTGCAAACCTAGTTTCAACTTCCTGATGCGATCCTTTATTATTTCTGGTTATATCCTGTTCTCTGAAACTATAATCTGAAAATTGAATTTATCTACATGTTTCTCTTTTTTCTTTCCTCTGTTACCTCCTAAGTGACTCCTGTGCCAGGGTTTAGTTCTAGCTTCTGTCAGTCCTGAACCTTCTTTCACAGTAGTAGACTATCTGGCATTTGAATGTTCTGAATGTTTTGAAATAAACCTTTCTTATATCTGGCACATTTTTCACAATGTGCTTGACATTCTTTTCTTGGCTATAGATTCTGAGGTGTTTTTACTTTCTCCCAAAGTTTCTGTTACTTCTACTTCAAAAGACATTAATATACGTTGGTCAGAATGAAATTAATTCAAGGGGAGCAGATACTTTCTTCCAAAAAGGCAGCTTCTTAAAAATCCTGCTTCATCCTGTTTGGATGAATTTGTTAGTCAAATCAAGAATTTTAGAGTATATCCTTTTTTTAATATATATATTCCCTCTATAGGAAGAAGTATCTCTATATTAATAGTTAACTCAGACAAGGTTTTATGTAAAATAGTATTTTTTATTAGTTTCTACAATAGAAAAAATTGGAATCAACTAGCATGTCCAATGGTACATAGTCAATAGTCCATTGTATGTCTGAGTGCTAATTTAGTCAACATTGAATAAGATGTTTTAAGTTATTTAATGACATGGAAAAATACTCAAGCAATCAAAAAGTAGGTCTGAAAATTGTGTAAATAACACAATGTTAGTGTTCCAAAAATATATGTATACAAAAATCAGATTAATCATGTTAAAAAGAGTTATTCTATTATGATTATTGTATTATATTTCCTTTTTAATTTTCTAAAGTGTCTATAATCGTATACTATAAAAATAAGGAAAATTTATTAGATCATTTTTATCATCTATACACCTGTCAATGGATATCTGCCTGATTGGATTCCTTGCTTTTATACTTTGTTCTAGAATCTATTTAATAATCGTTTATCAAGTATGATACAGAGGACAGAGGGAACAGTTGTGTGGCAAGTAATTGTTCTAATTCTCCTTTATGATAGCATTGGAGTGCTTATTATGTGCTGGCACAGTGCCAAGGTTCAAAGTACACATGTTTTGTATATCTAATTTAGATACTACCTTGCTTAATAAGTCTTAAAAGAAATCTTGTGTTTTGTAGAGGAGGACACTGAAGCTCAGATTGCCCAAGGTCACACAGCTGATATGCGGTGGGATATATTTGACATAAGGTCTCTAATGACGAGGCCAGAATTTTTCTACTACAACATTACCATACTTCTTCCATACCCTAGCGCTTGGATAATGTAACAGCCCCAATGGAATTATTTGTGTACACAATACAACTTCTCCATTCCCCAGCTCTTCAATGAGATTTTTTTTTTATTGAATTAAACTTTTTATTTTGAGATGATTGTAGATTCACATGAATTTGTAAAAAATAATACAGAGCAATAGATATACCCTTCACCCAGAGCACCCCAATGATAACATCTAGAAAAACTATGGTACAGTATCATCACTAGGATATTGACATTGATAAAGTCCAAATACAGAACATTTCCATTACCACAAGGACCCCACCATGTGGACCTTTTGTAGCCACATTCACTTTTCTCCCCAACCCACTTAATGCTTGGCAACTACCAAGCTATTCTCTATTTGCATAATTTATCATTTAAAGAATGTTATATAAACAGAATCATATAGTATGTAACTTTTGGGGATTGGCTTTTTAAACTCAACGTAATTCTCAGGAGATTCATCCAGGTTGTTGTATGTAGCAATAGTTGGTTCCTTTTTATTGCTGAGTAATATTCTTTGATATGAAGGTAACACAGCTTAGCCATTCACCCACTGCAGGATATCTGGGTTATTTCTAATTTGGGGCTATTACAAATAAGGGTGCTATGACTACTACCATGTAAGTGTTTACTCCACAACTTATTGAGGAACATCTTGGCTGCTTTCAGTTTTTTTGTAACTATGAGTAATGCTGCTGTAGACATTCATGTATAGATTTTTGTGTGATTGTACATTTCCAAATCAATTGGGTAAACATCTATGAGAATGATTGCTAGATTTATGGTAAAACTATGTTTAACTTTGTAAGAAACGCCAAACTGTCTTCCAAAGTGACTATCTTTTTCCATTCTTTTCAGCAATGAATGAGAGTTTCTATTGCTCCATATCCTTGCCAGCAATTGGTATTGTCAGTGGATTTTTGGTGGGGCGGTAGTTTAGGGGGACTGTTTTTTGTTTTTTGTTTTTAATTTTAGCTAGCCAGGTACAGTGGCTCATGCCTGTAATCCCAGCATGGGAGGCTGAGGCAGTAGGATTACTTGAGGACAGGAGTTTGAGGCCACTCTGGGCAATACAGCTAGACCCCATCTCTACCAAAAAAAAGTTAAAAAATTAGGTGGGTGTTGGTGGCACATGCCTGTGGTCCTAGCTACTCAGGAGGCTGAGGCAAGAGGATTGCTGGAGCCCAGTAGTTCAAGGCTGCAGTGAGCTATGACTGTGCTACTATACTCCAGCCTGGTGACAGTGCAGACCCTATCTCAAAAACAAAAAATTCTTTTTAACCAATATAATTGATGTATAATAGTCAGTTAAATTTATATTCTTAAATATCTACTAAAGACAAGTTTGCTGGTTTTCCTTTTTTTTTTTTTTTGGCAATGTAGGAGAATTAAAGGCAAATATACTATTCAAATACTGATAATCATTGACTTGGCCTCCTCCTTACAGAAAGAGGATTGACCACACTACTAAATAATTTGCTTTAAAACCCAGGAGAGCCCAAGTTTGTAAACATTTCCTTAAATCTCAGTAATTCTCAGTCCTGTCAGACTTTATATATCCTCTTACAAAAAATCTTTTGTCCTCTTTGCTATGCAAAAATGAAATTTATCAATCATATAACCTAACTATACAATTTTTAAAAATCAATACACTGTCCTATTACATAAGGGATAAATTTTTAAAATTTAAAATAAATTATATATTTCAGTACATAAATGTTCAGTCATATTCACATTGAAAGACAATGAAAGGCCGAGGCGGGAGGATCACTTGAGCTCAGGAGTTTGAGACCAGCCTGAGCAAGAGTGAGACCTCATCTTCACTAAAAATAGAAAAAATTATCCGGGCATGGTGGCACATGCCTGTAGTCCCAGCTACTCAGGAGGCTGAGGCAGAAGGATTGCTTGAGTCCAGGAGTCTGAGGTTGCTGTGAGCTAGGCTGACACCATGGCACTCACTGGGGTAACAGAGTGAAACTCGGTCTCCCACACACACACAAAAGACAATGAAATAGTCAGATATCAGTACCTTCTTGAATAAGTAGGGAGAAGATGAAAAGTCACTCTATACATGACAGACAGAGAAATTGAAGCAGTGTATTTTAGTCCATTCTGGCCACCATACCAAAAATATCACAGACTTGGTGGCTTTAAGAAACATTTATTTCTCACAGCTCTGGAGGCTGGAAGTCCCAGATCAGGGTGCCAGCATGGTCAGATCTGGTGAGGGCTCTCTTCCAGGTTGAAGATTACTGACTTTTTATTGTGTCCTCACTTGACTGAAAGAAGGCTAGAGAGATCCCTGGGGTCTCTTTTAATAAGAGCACTAATCCCATTCATGAAGCTCCACCCTCATGACTTAATGACTTAAGAGGCTCCACCTCCTAATACCATCACATTAGGGGATTGGATTGCAGTATGTGAATTGGGGGTGTGGAGGAAGGACACAGACATTCAGCCCACTGCAAGTGGCATGGGTAGACACTAGAAAAAAATCTAGTGTTACTCTTGTGTATAAAAAAGACGGCTTATTTCTATACAGTGAGAGGAAACAGCCCTAGTTGAAGTAAGAATAAAATGCCAAGATAAGTTATAGACTGTAATAGTGGAAACAACAAGGATATACAACTCTTGCAAATGAGGTCAGCATTACATATATGGTGTTAAAATTCCCCTGTATCATGATATAGGATATAATAGTGACAAACCATCACCATCAAAATTTCCTATTTTGAAATCCCATTACATGGTGGGGCATATGCTCAGTCTCATCTACAAAGGCATGGAAGGCTCTGCTTTTCAATAGGCAATAGGAATTGCAGAATGGATTAGAAGGAAACAGTAAAGTAAGTGGCTATAGAGAAATTATGTAACAAACCATTAGGGATAATATTTTGAGATAAGAGCTGCAAACAGGCAATCCCAACATAATTTTAATGCTATTTTCACAACATAAGTTTTTATCCTTGCACTACAAAAAATAATGTAGGATGGTAAGGATGTGAAATTTTATAAACATTTTTATAGTGAAATGTGAAATCCTCATGTGTTCTGCTAATTTAATAATACTTGGCATCAAGTCACTTAAAAGAAATCCCACATCTATTGTGTATTTGCAATCTGCTTTGTCGTGCTTGCAGTAATTTCACTGCTGCACTGAAACCTTGTTTAACTAATATGCGATTGGAAAGCTATACTACATTGAGCATATAGAAAGCAGAGGGTATGTAAATTATTCAATAGTTTCAAAATAATGTCTTCATCCATTTAAGCTTTTCTCTCTTATAACATCCTTTTCTAAATTACATTGCCTTCTTTCATAAATGTATGTAAATTTTTTTCAGTATTTCATTTACTAAAGTATCATTGATTTTACTTGTAGTATTTGGCACCACGAGATATTAAAAAGTTGTGCAAGAAGATACTTCCAGTATGGGATTGTTCTGTGTGTTTTACAATATCTAGCATCCCCAGCTCCTACTTACTGAAAGCCTGAGCTCCCCATCTTTGTCCCTAGTCATCAGACAACCAAAAATGATCCCATGTTTCCAAGATGCCCCCTAGCCTTCAGTGCCTGACTTGCTGAGAACCACTCAACCTAAATCTATGGTTTTTGCCCTTTCGTGAGGAGTATGATGAGTTTCAGCTGTTTGAATTTATGAAGTGCTGTTTGGATAAAGAAGTTTTGTAATGATTTCCTGGTGGCAGGGGACACCATAATATATATGTTTGATGAAATGGAGTTTTAGAGCTGAGTTTAAATAAGTTGTCATGTTTTTTTAAAGGTGAGTACAGAAAAATGTCCTTAAAGAGTAAACCAGCTATTAGCAAAGAAGATAGCAGAAAAGCTATGTCAGAAACTAATTGTACTCATGTTTTCTTCTTATTGTTGTTTTAGTCTACAAAGTTGGGTCAGGGTGAGGAAACCAAGAAGAAAAAGAAACTGATATGTAAGCAAGTACCATGTGCCAATGGCTCTATCGATGCTTCCAAATCTAATTTCATGAAAGCTCTTTGAAGAGGTTGTACTGTCCTCAGTTAATACTCACTTAATATTAGAGGAAACTGGTATCCTGAGAAATGTAAATTTTCCTACCTCTATTGAAAAACAGAACTGGCCAAAAAGAGGAAAAAGGAAAAATTTGGATGTTAGAAATGGAACATATTGGAAATTACTCAGGCTGTTGAATAGGCAAGCAGGCCCATTCAGTGAGACATCAATATGTTCGAGGGGAAACAGGAAGCATTTGTAAAATGGGAGGCAGGCACTTTGTACTGGATCTAAGGTCTTTTGTCCAAGTTGTAAGAATACACACCTGTTCTACTTTGTTCCTTAGAGATGAGAATAAAATATACCACCCAAGGTTTAGGCTTTTTGATTCATTAAATAATGGTATCTAAATTTGTACAAAAATTAAACTTTCAATGTGAATAATCAAAGAAATTCTCCTTTGCTGAGACTAAAGATCCAATGCAAATGAAATACATTATGTTCTGGGAGATTATGGACAGAAAACTTTTAAGTATTTGTTTTATGTGCCACCTGTGGCAAGATGTACATTTAAATTTAAGGTATTGTGCCTTAATTGTGGAGTCTCAAATGCAGTGTGCTGGAGCATGCTCCTACCAGCTGGTCAAGGTCAATTGTTAAATTTCCAGTTTTGTCATGTGTTAAAACTCTTGATAGTTTAAAATCAGCCATGATGGGAATATTTACATCACGGAAATAAGCAAACCCTACAAATCAAGCCTCTCCTCCTCCCACCCAGAACCAATTGTTCAACATTGATTAGCATACTACTGTTTAAAGGTCATAAAATCATTGTACTGCGGTCATTGGCATTAACTTGTGGTCAAGAGATCTTAGATTTTTCAGGGTTTCTTTCTATGGCTTAAAATTTTGACCATATGACAACTACTGAAAAAGTTATCTGCTTCTTTGCTTTCAGTTGGGATGAGGAAAATAACAAAGTTACTTATTTGCAGGGAGATCTCCAGTGCAGATGGTAGTGTTAATCGGTTTGTGGCTCGTTATCATTAAGGCTTTTAATATTTCCATTTATCTTCATTCTTTCCTGCCATTGCCCTCTGGTGTCATTGGCAAACATTCTGATCGATTTAATGTCTATCCTTTTGTATATATGTTCTTGTAAAATGTGTTTTGCATATATCTATGAACTTATAGAAATGGTTTATCTCATTCTGTTTTGTTTTATTTCACACCTTTTACACCCAGAACTAGTTTTAAGGATTCTTCATTTGACTACGTAGTGATCAATTGCCCTCTGGAAAGACTTTCCCATCAGTGGTCCTTGAGGATTCCCATATCTCCAATATTCTTGCCAACACTCAACAATTATCTAGCTTTCTATTTCTAGGCTAAGAGGGGTAAAGTGATATCTTTTCTTGATTTACATTTCTATGATTACTAATGAGTTTGAGCATCTTGTTATATTCTTGCTAGCCTTTTGGGTTTTCTTTTCCAAAAATAGCCTGTGGATATATACTTTGCAGAATTTTTTTCCGTGGAGTTCCTGTCTTTTTATTTTACATTTTAAATATTTATATTTCATCAGTTTCACATCTTGCAAGTATTACTGGAGAAACAAATTTGAGTACCTTTGATACCCAATCTCTGAAATTAGAAGCCCATAATTTTATATTTTTTGGAGGGAGTGTAACAAGAAGAGAATTGTCCCCATTACCTTGCTCTTTGTCCTCCCATTGATTCTTTTATCAGTCCACATTAGAAATTACCAAGAGGCGAAACAGGAGTCACAGGCAAGGCTTTAGGAGGGCTCATGTTCGAACATAAGGGAGACAGCACAAAAGAAAAAGTCCTCAGGCTGGCTCCCTGAGGGTTGTTCAGGGAAAGTTGTAAAGAGGCTTAGGCAGGAAAAGGATGATGCGTAAGCATGTAGAGGTGGAGATTTTCTTGCACCTGCATAGTTCTATTACAGGCTTCTTCATGCATGGTATGTCTCATTAGCATGTTAAATCTCCATCCCTGGGTGTGATTTATAACATTAAAATGAGATTATAATGAAGGAAAAGTCAGGGTAAGCTCAGTATGGGGTTATTTTCTGGCTTGGAGGCAGCTGGATCCACATAGTTCTGGTTCTTTTGTAGCCTTATCGGCATATGTCAGTATCTTGCTCCAGTGGCTCTGAAAAACATTACTCATAAGGTTATGTTGCCCCTTGTTGTCTCCCTTGGTCAGAAGTGAGGCCCGAACCCTGCCCCTATACTGTCTGAAGTCAAGACTGATTGCATTATATTGCAGCACCAAACATCCCCCAGATCTCTGTGGCTTAAAACAGGCTGCAAGCCTGAGTGAGAAATGAACATGTCAAGTGTGGATCAACAGAGAGGTTCTGCTTGTCACAGTCACTCAGGGACTGACATATCAGCCATCATGTTAAGCATTGCTGGTTGCTAAGGCAAAGGGAAAAGAGAATTCTGGAGGGTCTAGCACCAACAATTAAGTGGTTGGCCTGGATGTGACCCACGTTGCCCACAACTCACTGGCCAGGAGTGGTCATGAGGCCTTATGCATTTCCAGAAGGGCCAGGAAGTACAATCCTGCCATTTGCTAAGCAAGCAGAGAGATACAAACAGTTAACGAAAGGCACTTATATCTGCCCTTCTGGCCACCAAATAGGCAGGTCACTTTTTTTTTTTCCTACAGATTCACCGTTTCCTGAGAAGTAAAACCCGAAAGTCATTTCCTGTCAGCACGTGCAATTCAAATCCCAGGGTCTGTGAGTGACAAATAGAATTCTTTACATCAGGTCCAGGGCTGATTCTTTATTATCTGGAAACCTATAAACTAAGGTGACAAGTTATTAGTTTCTCACACACCCAATATACATTGGTGGAATAAGGAAAAAATAACAACAATAAATAATCTTGTTCAGATGGGAAAGAATGGGACACTTGAGGTTTATGGGATGTAGCAATTAAAAAATTGCCCTGGGAACGTGTTGTGAGGGACTTTTTATGCTAAGGTTGGGGGATGGTTCTAATTAGGGCTCAATTCTACTTCCTGGGAGGGACTTCCCACACCCTTTATTTCCCAGTGTTTTTAACTTCATCCTTGGGGAATTTTTTTCCTCTTCATTATTTTCCTAGGCTACACCTGAAGAGAGTGTTGAAAATTAGTCCTCTTTAGGGGTTTAGAATCTTTCTCAGTCTGTGCCTTAGAGATCAAGGATCATTTTAAGTTTCAAATAGTCAAATTTCGGTCTAGTTTTGTGATTCTTAGGACTACAACTACAAATATAATTGGATTTTCATCAGTTTGACTCTAAGCAGCAGCATGTGCTAACAGACACCTATGTAATTATTTTCAACATTGGGCTACTTTTAATGAAGTTCCCATCTTAAGCTGACACGGTTTTGATGGGAGAATCATAGCCTTTGTCTCTTTTCACTGACCCATACTGTCCTCTTGAAAGGGTGTAGTCGGTGCTATAACCTTAACTGGATCTGGTCATGCCTTTGATTTGGTTCTTGCTGTAAAACTAAATTTGAATAGGCTTCGTTGCTCAAAAGCTTTCTCATTTTTATCTTTTAATAGCTGGGGATGAGAAGTAGTATCTCTCTGAACCTGACAAGTCACCCTCTCTGTTCCCTTTCTTGCTTGCAAACCAGCCACCTCTTTCCTGAGTTAATTGATTTCTTGTTTGTTAAAAAACATAGCCAATGGTAACTAACATTCTCTACTCCAACCTTTTCCTTCACAGATGCAAGTATAGCAAACATATATATTATCTATCTTCCAAGGTGTCACAATTAACAATTTTACCAAATATAGCACCACTCTATAATGTAGATTATTATTCTTCTGGCCTCCAAAATTTGTTTTCTTGCCATATACCTCCTAGGCCAATGCCAAAAAATCTGATTTTAGCTATGGGAACACCCCAGTTCTAAGTACTGATTTGTAGCATGATCCAGGCATCTTTCTCTCCAGGATGGGTGACTAATGTAGCAGGTAACTGTGAGGTCCTGCTCTTTACTATCTTTCCCTGTGCCACTGAGTTAGAAGGAAAAGACAATTAATTGATTTATTTTCTCTAAAGGCCTAATAGTTCTAAGTCAGTTTCCCAAATAAAACATATTGAAATACTGAGTAAATATCAAAATCTAAATCATCAGTAAACTAATATAGTGACTATCTCTTTTCCCCCTTGCTACAACTGTAGCAATCCTGAGGAAATTCCTCATATGATTGGACTTCTTGCTAGACCCTTTCATATTTGTATAAAGAATAAATGGGTAACTTGGTAATACCTTTCTTTTGTCAAAATATGCTTACATGATCAGAAATTTTCAAGGAATTACATTAAGGCAACTCAGGGTCCAGCTTCATTGATTTTTCCTTTCAAGGGATCCTTGAGTAATTTTAGACATTAATCTATTTGAGTACATATTTTGGAAAATGAGAGAAATGAATGATGCTCCTCTACCCTGGGGGCTGGGTGGGCAACAGACTTCACAAGGCTTGAGAGGGCTGGAGCCAGCTTCATGTTTGGAGTTTGTTAAGTGGTAGGACTCAGACCCACGTAGCAATGCCAGGGCATAGGAGGTGGGTGCGGATGGTAAAGAAGTCTGAATAGGCTAGAGAGGGCCAAAACAATCCCTAGTTAACCACAGTCCCTAGTTAACATAATCCCTAGTTAACAGCAGTGAGCTTGGCGTGAAAAAGACTCAAGCTCCCTGTGAACCCAGGTGGTTAACACTTGATCATTGGGTATAATAATACCAACCCCATAGAACTGGCAAATGGAGAGAAGTGACAGCGTCAAGGGGATATGGGGGCCAGCTCATGGGATCTGTATGTAGAGCAGAGGTCGGCAAACATTTCCTCTAAAGGATGAGATTGTAAACACTTTAGGCTTTGCAGGCTACATGTGATCTTTGTCTCTTCTCCTTTCCCTTCTTTACAGCCCTTTGAAAATGTAAAAACCTTCTTAGTTCGTGGGTCATACAAAAGTAGGCTGTTTTTGGCCATGGTCCATAGTTTGCCAATCCCTGGTATTGTGGAATTTGACCAAATCTTCAAACGACCATGGATAACGCGAAAGTGAGTGGCAGCTGCAGGAAAATCTCATGCCATGTGATAGAGTCCTTCTTGGCCAATGTCTGTGCTAAAAGACTAAGTCCCTAGGCACCAGCAGCTACGCAGAGACACTTAGAAAGATGTGGATGTGCCCTTTCTTCCCACAGCTGAGTGGACATCATTTCCTAGCAACCCAGAGAAAGGATGAGAGGAAGCCTGTAAAAGGATTTTTAAACAAGAATGCAATTAAATGATTTTGAACTTGGCTGAAAATAATTATTGTTTTGGACCACTTTTTCTGCTCCTGAGCAGGAATGAGACCCCAGAGCTAAGATGAAATTAGTTATAGAGAAAGAGTTTTCATTGTGTTCTTTCCAGTTTGACTTTCAAATCTATACCTGGTTTATGAAGATATTTGAACAACCAGAAGTGAATATTAGGGGCTATAAGCCTACATCTTTCTGCCATTGTCACTCTGAGTATCAAGTTTGCACACTGCCCATTCAATATCCAAAACTCTGATAAGAGATAAAGTGATATCAGAATCCCCACTTACTTTTAATCACTTTGTACACGAGAGGTAAGATGCATTCTTAAAATAGTTTCTTTGAGGTACTTTTCTGGACATTGAAATGGGGTACTTTTCAAACCAATCCTGACAACACCAAATCCATAGAAAGATACTATCAAAGTGTATTTGATTAGGAAAAAAATTAACACTATATAGATTATGAGAAAAAAATCAGGAAAATTAATTCTGATTGTTGGAAATATTCAAGTTTTAAAACATATCAAAAGTTCAATTATAAAAATACATTTCAAAGTAACCCCTATACTTGCTGTTCGTGATTCTTGATGTAAGGATCTGAAGAACAAATATGACCTCAAATCTTGAGCTAATATCTATAAGGAGTTATTTGGCTTTTTTAATACTTGTAGTTTTTTGGTTTAAGAAGTATTAGCACCAACAATCAAGCTCAACTTTGTGGTGGTCAAACTCTTTCCATTACAGTCTTGCATACTAGCACTGGGAAATGGCCTCTTAAGATTTTAAGAAGTCCTCATACATGTGCCTTTTGTCTTCACATCTTTTCTTTTGAAGGTTTCTTTGAGGTTTTTGCCTGGTATATTTTTGTTCTACTGCTAGACACATGTTAGAGCAGAGTTGTACTGGGTGTGAGTTAGGCTGGTGCATATGGTGTAAACCAGGTTTGACCTCATGGAATCCCCAGGGCCAAGACAGATGGGAACCCCAAAGATGGAGCATGGCTATCAAGAGTGTGTGTATACCAACTTTATGATGGTTTCTGCTGCCCTTGAGAGCTTGTTTGGAAGGTCTAGCAGGGAAGTGCAGCTACTCATATACTCTTGATGAAAGAACAGTCCTCCTTTATTGGGAAAGGTAGTCCTCTTTGACTGGGCATGCAGCTTCAGGAGGGACACACATGTAGCAGTGAGGGAGGAAGGGAACACCTGCCTAGCTGGCTAGATCAGCTGAATCAACCCTGGTGATCAATGAGATGATAGATGTCACAGCCAGATTGCCCTCAAATCTGGTTCTTGCTGTTTTTAATTCTGAGATAGCCCAGGTCACCTTGTCCATTTCTGTCCTGACTATTTAGCAGTGTAAAAATTAGATTTAAAGAGCACTTGTGTTTTATCTTTTGGTCTAATGTCCAGCAAAATTATATTCTTGGGATGACTTAGGAGTCTTCAGAAAGATCATTTCTCAGAGGTGAGTTGCTGTCTTAAGATGATCTCTCTCCATGGGATATATAGGAATTCTTTCAAGGGTTTTATTGTACCTGCATCTGAGAGCAATTCTGTCCTGGTGGGTCCCCAGGCTATCCAGTTATCCCTTGTTTGCCCAATCCTTGGGCAATAGAGAGTGTGGCAATTAATAGTTCTGGACATCTCATTCAGATTTGGGGCAGAAGTGAACTTCATGAAGTTAGTTGTTTGCTTCAAGTCAGCAGCTAACCTGCAGGTCAATAGACTTCAGCAGGATCTTGAGTCAGCAGTTGACCTGCAGGTTTTCTGGGGAATGTCTTTAATGGTCGTACAACCATTAAGGCCTCTAATGGTTGTAACTTTCCAATTCTGTTAAGAATCTTTTCACTTTCCCAGAGGACTTGGTGTTAATAAGGACAGTGAAGTTTCTGAATAAAGGACAAAGCCTTTCATAAACCATGAATAATTGCTCTGGTAAAATGTCTTTCTTCTCTCTCTCTCTCTCTCTCTCTCTCTCTCTCTCTCTCTCTCTCTCTCCCTCTCTCTCCCTCTCTCTCCCTCTCTCCCCCCTCCCCTCCCACTCTTTCTTTCTGTTATGCCACTGTCATTGCTATGGCTTTAACCTATTGGTGGCAGACAATTCTATAAAATTTATTTGGAGGTGCTCAACCAATCCTGTTGTTTATAGTTTTTGTATTTTACAGTTTTTTCAGAATTATGTTAGTTACAAATGAGACATGAAAGGGCATATCCTCTCTTATTCTAGAAAATTTTTATGTCAATGTTGGATATCAGAGCCAATTTTTCCCAATTGCAATAAATTGTATCATGGAAGGTTTTATCAAGTCCCATTTGAAATTCTCTGGTGATATCAAGTATCCTTCAGATCTTTTCTCCATAAATTTTAAAATCTAATGATTCTAAGTTTTTTCTAGAACTGGGAGTCTAATTGTATGCTTCTTTTTTTTTTTTACACAGAGTCTCACTCTGTTGCCTGGGCTAGAGTGCCATGGTGTCAGCCTAGCTCACAGCAACCTCAAACTCCTGGCTCAAGCGATCCTTCTGCCTCAGCCTCCCGAGTAGCTGGGACTACAGGGATCCACCACCATGCCCAGCTAATTTTTTCTGTATTTATTTTTAGTTGGCCAATTAATTTCTTTCTATTTTTAGTAGAGACAGGGTCTCGCTCTTGGTCAGGCTGGTTTCAAACTCCTGACCTTGAGCGATCCTCCTGCCTTGGCCTCCCAGAGTGCTAGGATTACAGGCGTGAGCCACCGTGCCCGGCCTAAAAGCAAAATAAATTTTAATCTGTAAAAAGTAGGGGTTAGACTAGATCATAATAATAATGCTATTTGTTATTCCTATCATTATTACCATCAAGTAGAGCTGGAAGGGGCCTTATTACAGCACATCTAAACCATGTCCTCGAATGAGCTTCTTTCTGTGTTGGCCCCAGCTTGGCACATACTTCCATTGACTGGCACAGCTGGGTGACTTCAGGTGGCAGGGCCTGAGAGCACCCAGGAAGTGCCCTCTTCACAGGCAGGCAGGCACCAATCGAAGAAAGCCCAGCAGGTGCTGATGCCTCTGGGTTCCATTCCTTCTCCCAAACTCGCCAATTGCGTAAGTCATTCCATTTCAGTAGGGAGGAGTGAGTGGGGGTGGGCACCCGTGGAGTGCCCCTCAATGATATTCTAGTGAAATACCCATCATGGCAATGTGAGGGCCCCCGCTGTGCTGGATAGGTTCAGCTTGTTCACTTGCCACCCTGCTCTGTGTCCAGAGAGGCTGAGCTCCATGGACTGAAATAGCTGGGCTCCCTGACCCTCTAGCTTACATTTGGGTTTGGAGATCAGAAGTTGGCAGCGAGGAGACTGGAGGAATATGGACCCTGACCTCTTTATACTTCCAAGTCCCTCTACCTAAGACCCCAGCCACAGGCAGAACTAGTTTTGTGGTATAGAAGTTTAGATAAATTTTGGACCCTCTTCAAAAAACAAAAATTACAAGTATAAAATTAAGTATCTATTTTAAACGAGAAAGCTCAACTTTCAAAATTAGAAATCTTACAAACAACTTTGTGTCCACCTAATCTGCACACACCTCAATAATATCTTTTCTGTACATTTTTATCCACCTTCTCTTCATTATCACATGAAAAGTTTTATCAACTTTCTAATTTTTTCAACAAACAAAAATAATTTGGTTGTTTTTTGCTGATTAAACACTGTAATCCATGCATTATTAACATGACAAACTTCTTATGGGGAGTGTGAAATAGAATTTATTTCTATAGGAGAATATTTCAGTTTTGACTAGGGGAGTCAATGCAAACTGAATCCTGTGCTTACGATTTTGCACCTCTGTTGACTGGAAGAATTTTCTACAGGCTCACTTGTGGCTTTATACATTTCATATTTCTTCTTTCTCCTTCACTGTCCACATACTTCTGGTAGCTAGGCTCCATGGGACACATACCTATGGCAATATAGCCTGTGGGCCTGCACCTTTGTGTCATGACACTTGAGTGAATTGCCATGGAAGGTAATAGGAAGACTCCCAGAGGCCATCCCTGTATGGCAATGCCTGCAGTAACTGTCCCTGGAAGTGGCTGGGTTTGGTGAGATATATGCACGTAATTCATAAATTAGACATATCCTAAACTCAACTTCTGCTTAGCTGGACTCAGTGTACTCCAATATGACCCCACAGAAGGAGGAATGTGATTAAGGGAAAATCAGAGGGGAAAGGGACAGAGATCTTATCCAATTGTGGTTAAAATATCTCCTTTGAAAATTTGCAAAAACAAATGACCATCTGAACACATTGCTGAATACACTTTCCAGGGCCTTGTAAGAGGCTCAGGGAAGTGGTGTTCCTACACATAAGCTTGTTGGAGGGCCCTTGATCACACTCTGAAATAATGCCATCTGGTTCCTGCCAAGACCGGGACAGATGCACCCCCAACCCCTGCCCCACAGTGATAACAGAACTGACATTTATCAAGTCACTCGTGTTTCCCAGCACTATGCTCAGCACTTGATGTGCTTTGACCCAGTGCTATGAATACTGTCATGATTGGAGCCTAGCCTGCCACTTAGTTCTACGACTTTGAGGCTTAGACAGTTCAAATAACTTGACCACTTTCCTTGCAGGTAAAGTAAGGATAATCCTGTATACAATCCTATGAGTTTGGATAATATCCAAAGAGGGAAAGTATATAAAGCACTTACCTTAGTTGTTAAGCTCCCACATTTAGAGGTAGGAAAGAACATAGATCCAGCAAAGGAGGCTGAGGAATAGTGACCAAAGTATTACAAGGAAAACTAGAAGAGAAATAATATTATGAACAAAGATAAGAGTGAGAATATGAAGAGCTGTGGGAAATACATCCAAGAGAGCATGATTTAAGTCTTTAAATCTAAGGAACAGATTACAATTTTCATTCATGAATTCATTCAAGAACATTCCTTGAGTGCCTAATTCATCCCAAGCATTATTGACCATTAAGGACACAGTGGTGAAGAAGACAAAAAAAAAGAAGTCCATACCCTCCCGGAGCTTATATTTATCAGTGGCCATAGACAATAGGATGCTTGTTTGTCTTTCTTCATAGTAGATCTCCATATGAAATTAGAGCAGTACAAATTTGCAGAATGACCAGGGAGGAGAAGGTAAATATCTTATATATGATAAATATTTGTATATGTAAACCTTGTGGGTTTCCTTTGGATAATAAGGAAAGCTTTCATGATGACAGTTAATCTTGCTCTAGACTCCATACTCCACTGAGTTCTAACTAATGTGGTTCGGGTGTGCTAAGGATGAATCCAGGACCATGCAACTAAGGACACCAGAAGATTTTCATTTCAAACCTCTGTGCTGTGTCAGTTGGTTGAGTCACTATCAACGCTTGGGCTTGTTAGTGAGGCTGGTTTTGTGCTTGCAGGGAATCAACTTTGAGGCAATTATGTCCTTTTAGTTTACCCACTATGATGGAGTTCACTCTAGTTTTCATAGTAACAACTGCATGGCTTTTACAAAACCCTTTCCTGTTATTCTTGTTCTTGAATATATCGTTTGTAGTATAAGGGAATGTGGATGAGTTCGTCTCCAAGATCCTTGGCACAACTTAATTCCTCTTTTAGTCTATATTTGCATTTCAAAAATACAAGCTACTGGCTTGTATTTTTCAAATGTAGTTTCATGGTGTGATTTGGAATCCACTTGTTGATTCACTTGGTATCATGTTTTTGCTCCTGTTGATGTTTAAATTTATAGTGACAAATTAATTTGGAGACATCTGAGTAGTTTGTAACTATTACTCTCAGAACATTGAGAGCAACACTAAATAAAACCATCCATTGTGTTAACCCCTTTGACAGCTCATTAAATATTTCCAACTCATTAAATTAAAATTTATTTTTACTCTTTCACTTTTCTTCATTATCCAGGCCTAGATTTATACTGTGAGGCTGTGACTACACAAGGACTGACTACAAACCCATAACCTGGTCACTTAGCACCCTGGATGACTACAGAATGTATCTTCCCTCTGCAAGGGGGACAATGACCACTCTGAACTGTGATGGCAGAGTGTTGTTATTCATTTATTCATCCAACAAATGGTATTTAGCGGTTGTTTCCCCTTTGGGGACTCCTGTCTTACAATTTATTTGTTATACATTTTTAATATTCTTTAGGGGCAGATATGGTGCACATCTGTGCAAGTTTCTATAGAAGGCAACTTGAGAGTAGAATGCCAACATGTCAGAATCTGGGGAGGGGATTCACCAAAGAAAGAAACTTACTCTCATCTTCTTACCTCTGGCTGAGTGGAAGAATACAAAAAAAAATTTCAACAGGAATGAGAAGGAAGCACTGGGAAGTTATTTGAAGGGTTGAAATGATTTTTAACAAAGGGTAGAATTTGCGGAGAACATTCTAGATAGAAGGAACAGCATGAAAAATGCCCAGTGGTGGAAAATTGTTTGGAGAACAGAGAGTAGTCATTCATTTGGCTGGTATAGGGTGGATTTATTCTTTCAACAAAGATTTTCCATGGATCAATGTTATCTTAAAGTGCATGTATTTATTTCCAAATCTTAATGTGAGATCATTTGAGATAAGAATACCTGATGCAATATAGACATTGATATTGAATTATGTTTCAAACCAGCTGCTATCTCAGCTGCCAGGAAGGAACTGAAATCTGTTCCATAGTGGTCTAGCTTCTATGTGCAGCTTTCATTACGCTGTGGCTGGAGAGATGTCAACATTTTGCACAGGTACCTTCTTCCTTCACTTCTACCTCACAAAATTCTTCTCCATGAACACACGACTACAGATTAGGGGAGAATTAACTCAAAACCAAAAGAGTTGAAGCTCTTGGAGAAAGTTGTTCAGCTATTGTTTTTCATTATGCATGTGGTCTGACCTCTTAAGGTGGTCTAAGCATCACCTCTCGGGTGTCCCTATGAGCTATTAATACAACTTCAAGCACACATGTGGGCATGAGGAGCAAGAGGAGTTCAAGAAAGTAGGCTGGGAACACCTATGCCATTCATTTAACTTCATTCTCCTCTGGATAAGAGGCCACTACTAAACCTAGAAACCAGGTTGCCTAAAACCCCTGCTGTGGCCTCATTGTTTGTAGTTTGCAGCAGGCAAAAGAGAGTAGAATTAAAATCTACTCAACAATAATCCAAATATCCTGCAAAAATCTGGCTGAAAGCCCTCTTTTCATTTGCCGTAGTTCCTATCTTCTAAAGACACTGAATCTCAGGGAAATTCCTTTGTGTGCTGGGCAGGGAGAGGACTGTGAGGATGCAGACTGGAGCTCAAGGACATACAAATTGCTCTATGTAGGAAAGGGCCCTGGGAGGCCAAGGGACAAGGAGGGGGTGGGGCTTGAGCCAGCTTGTGGGAGGAAGAGCAGAGGAAGGCCTGATGTGAAGGAAGAAGAGGTAAGATGGCCATTAGGAGAGAATTAGGAGGGAAAGAATAGAAAGACTTAAAGGGAATTTTATGTGAAGTTCATCATGTTGCTTAGGATGTAAACCTTGTCCCTCTTCATCACAAAAATGTCCTGTGAAATATCAGGTCTTACTTATGAAGTCTGGAGCTAAGGCATTGAAATACTGAGTCTTGCTTTAAAGAAATAGCACAGCCAAAAGAGGATATTTATAAGGAAAAAGAGTTATTTTTTTACTCTCCAAGCATGGACTAAATTATCAGCAGAACTCAGGGCAAAGAATCATCCTGGATCCTAACTAAAGCGGTCTCAAAGCCAAGTATAAGAGGTACTGAATGGGTTGCTTGTGGTTCCATAGAGGCATGAATTCAGACCAAACTGCCATTTACCCACGACTGGTACTTTAAGCAAATAGCAGTGAAGAACTCTTACTCCATCCTCTTCCTTATGAGCTTAGATCAGGACCTCACATGTCTCATCGAGGTGACCACAAGCAACAGTGGGTTACCTGGTTCCTCTCTTACAGGTCCATATACCCTCCCAATCCCACCAGGGATTCAGAACCAGACAAGAGGGCTGTCTCTGTAGGTCCTATGCTTTGGAGAGCCTCAAGTACCACAGACACATGATGTTCATTAGTTTACTTATGTGCATGGGAACTTTAGTTATTTGGGATTTGAGGCTTGGGGCTGGCAGAGTAACCCACAGCTCTAAACATTCATTCTCACAACCGACACCACTCAGGCCCCAGGGATGCACTTCTCCACATCTCCTGTCTGATGTTTTAAGAACAAAGGATGACTGAGTGCCATGAAGATTTGTGGGCTGTGCAATATAGGGACTACTTCAGAGGTTGTAGAGGATTTAAGTCATGGAAGTGCTTAGATAAGAGAAAAAATATAACTTAAATGCTTCTGTTGAAAAAGCATGAATACAATAAATTCTTGCATAACAACCAACCAGTTCTCAGCAGTGTAGAACATCCATTTTATTGCTTTTTGTTATTTGTGTGGTATTTACAAATTTCCATAATACTTATACAGTTACGTGTGGTGGCTAAGAGTCATTTCCCAACATTAGACAATTCATCTTGCTCCTACATTTTATATATATGGATCTAGATGTAATGTGTGTGAAGCATGGTACCAATTCTGTGCTTTAGCACCTGGATAAATATTGAATACTAGATTTGTAGTGAGTTTTATTTTTATATTAAAAAAATAATGTGACTCAACTATATTTTAAACTAAATATTTTTTGTGTTTAATTAATTAAAAATTAAAAATTTTATCTTCATACAGTGTGCACTTTTCATTGAAGTCTATAGATAGTTGCTATTTTTTAACCACTTGAAAATGTATTTTTTTATTTTTTACACTTTAATATGTTTAGGTCATTGCTGTCAATGGAACATAAGCTATGTGAAAGTCATGATTATAAAAATAGTGATTTAGCTAAATTGAAGGCAAGAAAAATAGATTATATGGATGTTACTTAAAAAATTTTAAGTAATACGTATTTATTTTATTACTCATCTAAACACTGCAGGCCCATCAACAGAAACTTAGACATGTATAATAATTAAATTTGGTCATCTTTAATATTTTGCTGGTAGTATTTTTATAAAAACATATATAACTTTTAACATTTTAAAAAAAATTTCTTGCTATGATAGTATACTTGTGAAAGTAGTAGGATAGGATATATCAATTGAACTAACTAAGTAAATAACTTTTAAATACTTAGCATGTGTATCTGGGCCTCCATCTGGCCTTTGTACAGGGACTTGCAAAATGCTGGGGCAGGCGCCTTTCCCCTACTCTGACCTGGAGCCTCTCTGGGCTCTAGCAGAGGGATCAACCTAAATCTAGTTCAGAGGTCAATTTCTTTGCCTTGTGATTAGTTTGTTAGAACTGTAATCCCCCCTTAGAGTGTTTGTGCTTCTTTTTTACTTACTGCTATTTCTTAGTTGACAAAACAAAATAATAATTGGGCATTTTAAAAATTAAAGATAAAATTCACCTCCAGGTACTTCACAGAATGGTTAAGGTCGTGTGGGGGTGTGTATGCACATGCATCAGCTTTCTAGAGCTGCCGTGATAAAGTATTAATACCATGCACTGGATGGCTAAGAACAACAGAAATATACTCTCTCACAGTTCTGGAATCTAAAGTCCAAACTCAAGGTGTCAACAGGGCCACGCTCTCTGAAGGCTCTAGGGGAGAATTTTCCGATGCCTCTTCTGGCTTCTAGCGGTTGCTGGCAATCTCTGGAGTTGCTTGACTTGCGGATGGATGACTTCAATCTCTGACCATCCTCACGGGTCCTTCTCCCTTATGTGTCTGTGTCCCTATATCCACATTTTCCTGTTAAGAGGACAGCAATCATATTGGATTTAGAGTCCACCCTAATCCAGTATGGTCTCACCTTAGCTTGATTACCTCTGCAGAGACCCTATGTCCCAATAAGATGACATTTATAGCTTTCACAGCTTAGGACTTGGACATGTCTGTCTTAGGGGACACGATTCAGTCTGTAATAGTGGACGTATGTGCAGTTTCTCTGGTTTCTATTTTTTAACTTTTAGTCTACAATCTAGACTTTAAAACAATGAAACAGAATATGCATCCCTTGCCTCAATTTGGCAATGTTCACCGAGCCTTCTAGCCAGGTTGTCTTATTTAGCTTTCAGTAAACTGCTTTAAGAGTTGCATTTTAATTTTAGTGTTGCTCTGAAGCATTTGAAAATTAGTCATTCCAGTTTTCTTAAAACCTTCCTTTTCCTAGCCTTTCCAGATCAGTTTTTTTCTTCCCAATTTGCCTTCTACCTTTCCAAGTATCTTCTTCAAGTCTCCATCTGTGTCGGGGGTCTCCAGGACCACCCCCAGTTTTGATGATCCACTACAAGAATTCACAGGACTCAGCATATAATATTTATCACAGTGAAGGGATACAGAACACAGTCAGCAGAGGGAAAAAGTGCATGGGGCAAAGTCCAGAGGAAACCAGGCACAAGCCCCCAGGAATCCTTTCATCGTGAAGTCACAGTTCCTTCAGCGATGAGTTGTAACACCTGTGAAGTGTCACCTATCACGGAAGCTTGTTAGAGACTCAGTGCCAGGGTTTTTGCTGGGGGCTGGTTGTGTAGGCACTGTTTGCCTGGCGAATATCAAGACTTGAGAGGGAAAACACATACTCGGCACAAACCACATTGTTTGCACAGAAGAAGCACAATGAGCCACTCTTATCTTTGGGAGGAAACCTCATATCAGTGGGGGTAGCTGTTTACCAGCCCAGCAACCTTGCAAGCAGAACTTTCTAAGATCAGGCCTGTGGCATTAGCTCTTCTATCCATCAGCACTTTCCACATCTCTTCACCCCTTCCTCAGACTCCTCTCGAAGGTTTGTTCCTCCACACGGATTAAATTACTTAGTTAAGTAACATTTCAACTAAACTGCTTTTTGAATATTGGGTATGACTTGAGATGATAATTTGTTTATGATATAATATATAAAGAATTATTTCCACTTTTGACATGCTGAGAAAAACTTCAGATGACAGAGGCACATCTCGTGCTTGCATGGGAAGTCTCAGTATTAAGGTTTGATCATATTTAGATTCTGCACATTTCTTAGGCTTATTCTTCTGTGTTTAATTGCTTTATCTTTGTACTATAAACATGACCTTTTCTTTCATTTTATGTTAATCATTTGTATATTTTTTTAAAACCCTACTAATTTCTGTATATTAAAGTTCCAACTAGCCACATTTCTGAAGTTAGTGTTGGTAAATGATATGATTGATACCAAGAAAATCAGTACACATATTTAGAAATACTTATTGCCAATAATAATTTATCAAGTTCTCTTGTTTTTATGCTATTTTCTTTCTTCTGTTTTACTGCTTTGACTGATACATTCAGAACAATATTAAATAGTACTAGCGATATCAGTACTAATATTAGTACTAGTATAATCAGTTTGCTTTTGGTATTTCACTCTCAACTAGGATTATTGCTTTAGACTGACAAATATACCGATTATGAATATATACACTTGCTAGATATTCTAGTTTACTATATTCCCATATATATGGATCTACAAGTGAACATATTGTACTATTCTATACCATAGATATTTGTTATTTTATCCCCTTGTATTGCATTCTCTATTATTGAACTTTATAATGAACTTTAACATCTACTATCTAATAATTACTTTTCAGAAATGGTTGTTGAATTTTTTTTAAAATGCCTTTTCCACATTACATGTTTTTTTCCTCCTTGGGATTATTAATAAAGTGAGTCATTGAACCACCTTGAATCCCATTTAACTGATTATATTATTGATACTGTTATTACTGTTTTTTACTATTATTGATACTATTATTATTATACCTAACAAAATATAGTTTATATGTGTGGTCATAGTGGGCCTCTTAATATTTCACACTGATTTAGAGACCCGCCCAAAGCATTTTTTCCTTAAAATCAATAGCAAATATGTCATCGCATTCCTATATAGGTCAGTAGGCATCCATTTAAAAGACAGAAATGGTTCTTATCAAAATATTATGCCTAATAAAATTATAAGCACTTTGAGAGGCCGAGGTGGGTGGATCGCTCAAGGTCAGGAGTTCGAAACCAGCCTGAGCAAGAGCAAGACCCTGTCTCTACCAAAAATAGGAAGAAATTAATTGGCCAACTAAAAATATACAGAAAAAATTAGCCGGGCATGGTGGCGCATGCCTGTAGTCCCAGCTACTCAGGAGGCTGAGGCAGGAGTATTGCTTGAGCCCAAGAGTTTGAGGTTGCTGTGAGCTAGGCTGATGCCATGGCACTCTAGCCCGGGCAACAGAATGAGACTCTGTCTCAAAAAATAAAATAAAATAAAAAAATATATAAAATTATAAATAATTCCTTGGTATGGTCTAATGCTCAGTCTACATTCAAATATTCACAATTGTCTCCAAATTTATTGTTCAAATTAAGAACTAAACAAAATCTTTGCATTACATTTGTTATTTCTTTAGCTACCTGAGTGGTTCCTACACTTGCTCTGTATACAACTGTAAACAACACAAATAGGAACTGAATTGGGGGCAGGTGATCTGGAGTTAACTTCATATGACTTACATGAAGCCTACAGGAATGCTCTGAGCCCACATGAAACATCGCTGTCCTTTCAGATTAAAGTCCTGGACCACAGATTAGGCTAAGAAGCAGCAAAAATAGGAACACCAAGCAATGTCTATCTAGTTGGCCATGCAGGAAAGATTTGCCTATTTGGAACAGAGCCTTAACCAAAGCTCAAAGATACTTTTCCCATTATCTTTGCCTCAGATGCACTTTGACAAGAGAAGGCACAAGCCCAGTTCAGTTCGGGTCAGTCACAGAGCATCACAGAGCTGTGCTTCAATAAGTCTTAATCAACCTGACCAAATAAAAACAGCTACTCACTAGTTAGCAGTGGAAAATAATCTTCTGTGACCCACCAACTGCTGTTGAACAAAAATCTGAGGTCTCGGGCCCTGGCTAAGCCCAAGGCCTTGATCTTGCTCATTAGTTTTATTCCATTAGTTTTATTCCCAGCCACCAGAATTTGTGCCTCAAAGTCTCCAGCAATGGGGCAAGATAATATTTTTAATTACCTTTCCTCAACTCTTTCATCCACTCCCAAGTTTGGAATCAACTGAGCGACAGCACAGAAATCAGACAGATGGAGTTAAACACATCAACTTCATTGCTGATGCAATAGATTGGAGGATGCAGTTCACACGTGTGATCGTAACAAGCCTTTTGATAACTCGCATTGATACAGAGACCTGTTACCCACACAGTCATGGACCCCAAGGGATAAGTAATGTCTTCTCTTACAGGATCAGTCGGCCCCTGTAAGTGGCCAAGAGAGGAAGCAGGAGCCAGCATATGTCCTTTAGGCTGGAGCAATCTAGACCAAGGTGGCCAGCCAGGCATGACCAATTCATTATCCTAAACAAGACAGATCTCCTCTACTCCTCCTCTGGAGAAGAGTGAAGGTCCCAGGGAAGAGAGCCGAAAGTGCTCCTCATAGCTTCTGGAGAATGAATCAGAAAGTCCCTTCATGTGAAATGTGAAATGTGAAAATGTGAAATGTGAAAATGTGAGGGATGACAGGAGGGCTAGTAGGACATCCACCTTAGGGGAAATACAATCTGAAAAGGGAACTAGCAGTGACATTTTAGGACCAACCTTCTCAGTTACTAGGTGTGAAAAAGTATTAGGTTCCCTTATGTGCCAGCACTCTCCTGGGTGTTGCATGTACCTTGTAGGACCTTCTCCTCTCCAAAGCCCTGTGGGAAATAAATATTTACACTTACCAGCTGGGTGAACCTGGGAAGATTATTTCATCTGCCTGACTCCTGGTTTCATCTACAAAAGGGATAGACAAATGTTCAAATTCACTTCCTAAACCACTGCTTTTCTCATTATAAAAACCAAGCAGCTTTCAGAAGTCTGGTTCAAACAAAGCTCGCCAGTTGTTTTCCCTGGGCATTCTAGTTCCAACTCAGTATTTCCTAGAATTTGTGCTTACCTGGGAATGTGTGTTACCCATGCATTCCCTCATGATTAGGGTGAGGGTAAAAGGCAGAGAGAATGGTGGAACCAAGCCTGTAACATTCCCCTAGACTCTTTCTTACAGAAAGCTTTAGAATCTTTGACTAGGCTTAATAAATGTGCTGTAATAAGAGGAGATATTGGCTGGATTTTTGAAAACCATCTTTCCAAGGCTGGTGAATTACAGGAAAAGAGCTGCTTTTGTTTGAAGGAAAGAGAATGTCTGTCAAGTTGTTTCTATTCATTTGTATTCACAAGTCTCAGTCTCTCCCAATAGCTCACCTGTCAGAGCCTAACAGGATAAAAGCAGACAGGTATAATAGCTCTAAATTGTGTGTATTGGGAAAAATAAATGAGAACCTACCTGCAAGAAAATTTGAGGATATTAATGTGGTTGCCGCTTAGTTCACTAATGCTCCCTGTTAGAGGCTGAAAAGGAAGATAATTAACATTTCTATTCAATCCAAAAATTGTTAGGAACTGGAGATGCAAAGATGACACCATCTCAGCCCTTGAGAAGCTCAGGATAGATGAGAAGGTGAGTGTGATCCAGAATGCTAAGAGCAATGATAGCGACGGACCCAGGATGACTTAGAAGTGACTCCTCCACCCCAGGAGAAGTCATCATCTGGAGATGACGTCTGGGCTGAGTCGAGGTTGGACAGCAATGAGCTGAGCAAAGGGTAGCAGAAGGACACAGTCAGCAATGACAGCATTCTAGGCAAAGTAAATGATGATGTAAATGAAAGTGTCTAACACCTACCAAGTCTTACTGCCTTCTGATGTTATCCTTAGTACTTTCCATGATATCTCCTAACTCTCATGGCAACATGCTCAACAAAACAGCTACTATTAGCTGTCATCCCTATTTTTCAAATGTGACCATGAAGCTGAAGAAATCAAGCAGCTTGCCCAAGCTATAGTTGGTACGCACCAGAATGAGGGTTTGAACCCAGGCCAGTATGACTCCAAAGCCTCATGTTTAATAGAGACAAGCTATCCGCCTTCCCAAAGTGGTGAACAAAGGCACAGAGGTGGGATACAGGGTGTAGCACATGGGTTATGACTGCAAAGGATGCTGTTTCTGGACCGTAATGTGGAAAGCAGAGAGTAGCTAAGGATTACATGGAAGTTTTTATGTCCTATGTGAAGAGGTTGGATGTTATCCTGGGGTAACAGGATCTCAGAAGGAGTTTGAGCAGAGGAATATCATGGTCAGGTTTGGTTTAAATAAATCTATTCTCTTTGGTCCCACCACAGTAACATGGGAGGAACAAGACAGAAAGTCTAATCAGTAAACTCTAATGGCGATCCAGGGATAAGGTGGTGGGTGTCTGAACTAGCATGATGGGAGCTGAGATGGAGAAAAGTCGGGCAATTGGAGAAATAGTGGAGAGGTAAGAACGGCAGGACTGGTCAGTCTAATGGGTGTAGGGATGATGGAGGAGTAGTTAAGGATGGCTCCAGGTCTTTAATTGGAATGGAATTCAGCCAGGTACATGTCGGTGTCTCCAGCTGAAACAAGAACACAGGGAGAAAATGTCTGGAAGGATGAGTCAATTTGTTGGGTCTCTATGGCTTGAAACTATGATTCCAGACTAAAGCAATGGGCTCCTAATTATATAATTCTCATTTTTATGAAAGCTACTTTGAATTGGTTTCAATATGCTTCATGGTTATACCTGCCACAGCTGGATCCAAGGACTCAATCAAAGTCACAAATAATTTTTCTTTCATTCTCACAGCTAAAATTTCCTGTTATCTCACTCTCAGGCTTGCTCTTTATGATGGCATTAATGATAGACAACTCTAGGCTTTATTTTCCAGTCGTCAGAGGTGAAGAAGTTTGGCTTTTAGCAACCATGTCAACTCTTGGGAAGAAACTCTAACAGCCCTCACTTGGCCCATACAGCTGCCCCTGGAAAGTCACTGAGTGTTGGGGAGGAGACACTTTGAACAGTGAAGATGGATTATCCCACCGTATGTCCTCTGGTGGGCTAGGGTCAGGGAAACCCCCAAAAGGAAAAGGAGTCCCATTACCAAAAGGGTTTGTCTGGTGGACAGGCCAAAACAACAGAAATCTACTCCATGGGAAAATATCCCTTCTGAGGCTGATTACATGACTGTGGAACATGGCAGGAGAGCTCAAGGTCAAAGGTACACACTTGGAAGTCATCAGCAACACACATAGTTAGAACTCAAGGAGGGTACAGATATTAAAGAGATTTTTGGGATAAGGATGAAAGGAATCAGGAACTTCACCCTTTAAGACAAAGAAGGAAGAGAAACAAACTAGAGAGAAAACAGGAGGAGGAGAACCGCATGCCAAGAAATGTATGAACATTGTCTCTTTATACCTTATACGATTATAGCAAAAATTAAGTTAAAGTTTTGGGGTTTTTTTCCCCATTTTAACAGTAGAAGAAGTTTAAATCTGAGCTATTGTTATTGCCCATCATCAAACAAACCTGACAAGTTGTGGAGCTGGGATTGGAACCTTTGACTGTGAGCCTCCAAACTCCACTCTGCAGGAAGACTCCTGAGACTCCCGACCAAGAACCAAAGGGCTTAGGATGTGTGCTGCCCCTAGATGTTTTCTCCTCACATGTGGAGCTATTTTATTTTTAAACACACACTCTCTTCTTGGCAGTAAATAACATCTTTGTGCCACAAAGAAACCAAATTAAAAACAGTTCTGGCCACTCTTGCTTCAGAAGAGTTTATGCTTAAACATTCACAATCTGTCCTTGATTAAGTGGCCCTCAGTTACAGATCTAAGAAGAGTTAGAAACATAGAACATGAGAGCTATTAAGGTCACTAGAAGTCATCCAGTAAGATATCCAGTGATGGATTTCAGTGGGGTCTAGAAAATTTGAAGTAAATACAAAATTATGTTTGTGCACAGTGGACTTCTCTCCTCTGGGAAAGGGTCCATAACTTGCTTTGGATTCCCAGAGGAGAGTATGCGCCCAAGTACTCTAACTTTGCAGGTATGGAAATTGGTCATTTACACTCCATGGGTCTCAAAGTCCTTGATAAAAAGACTTTGGCCTTGACAGAATCAAATCTAGACCTTAGGTCTTTTGGTTCCCAGAGCATGACGCTTTCAGGAAACCTGTTTGTAAAAATCACCTAAATGTCTGAAAGAAAGGTTTCTGGCCCTGAGATCACTGATAGATTTTATGGCCTGCAAATGTTCCCCTTGTAAACAGTCATTCCTTGAAAAATGAAATTTATATTTATTAAACTGTCACATGCAAGCACAAAGGATGTGAGATGTGAACTTGACTATTCCAGGGATGGGAACTGCACAGAAAGCCAGGGATCTGTTGCCTTTCCAGCTCCTGCTTCTTAATATGTCCAAGAGGAGGAGGAGAGAGGACCTTCAATGTGGCAATCCACACCTGTGAAGCCACTCCAGCAAGAATGGGTGTAGGAAGCATCTCAGAGCCTGCGGTGAGGATTTGTGCGTACGTTGTTTATTAAAGAAGTGCTCCCACAAGAAGCTAGGAAAGGACGACAGGGAAGGGTGGCTACAGCCTCAGGGACGAGGTTTCCCTCAGTGTCAGTCTCAGTTCATCCCAATTCGAAGCCTGGAACCTGAGCGCTTTGGTCCTGCTGAGGAGGGTTTAACTTTCAGTACCTGTAGCTCTTTGCGCTGTTTGTGGTGTGGGCAACAGCAGCTCCAGGAGCTGCCCTGGCAGCTCCAGGAGCCCCAGGGCAATCCTGGGAAGAAGAGAGGCAACCTGTGAGCCATTGGAAGAAGACACACACACTGGGGAGACCACAGCGAAACAGGAAAAGGCATCCGAGGGACTGCGCAGAGTATTGACAACATCCGCCAAAGGAAGGGCAATGAAAATTTACTGAAAATATTCTCTGCACTAGGTATTTCTTCCCCTCTTCTTTACAGAGTTCAGAAGTAAGATAGCTACAGTTTCCATAAATTAACATTTGATCCAGGACAGATATAACTTACTATGGCAGGACAGATATTATGGGATTCCATTTGACGTTTACTTACGCAGTTAAACCTGAGCTTTGGAGCCATAGTTGAGAAGAGCTGAGTAATAATTATTATTTTCCAAGAATAACATCAATATCCTGTGTCATAATATATATGAGTAATTCTGCTACTGCTAATAGCAAACATATATTGCACATTACGATGCTGTAGGACCAGGAACACTCTAATGTGAATTTACTTATGTATTCTTCCCATCCAACCTCTGAGTATATACTAACATATCTACTTACAGATGAAGACACTGAAGCAGAGAGAGGATGAACATCTCGCACAAGGGCACACACCTAGTAACAGATAGTGTGGGTCTTCACATTCACCCAGCCTATTTCCGGAGCCGTGAATGCTTAACCTCTGCATTGTGTACTTTAGTGTGAAAGGCTGGGAGTTAGAGACCTTGATTTGTGCTCCAAGACCAGATGTCCACTCACTGCATAACCCTGAGTATTTTCAATTGTTGAGCAAATCAAAAATACAAGTAAGTTATTATCAGTCTTCTTTGAGGATGAGTGTGTTCAAATATCCAGGTATAGATCTGTCCTTCCTATACAAAGAGGAGGCTCCTGGAACATCATTAGAATGGGTTATGAATTATTCTTTCCCTCATATTCACCATCCTCATCTGAAAAAAACACACATAATGCATGTATTCAAATCACCTATCTTATCAGTAACTTTTGAGGACGATGACATACAAACCACCTTATGTACATCTCTTGGGGAAAACAGTTCTCCTTTTTCACATTTAACATCATCTGTTGCTTCAGATTCTTCAGACTGCAAAGAAAGGCTCCTTTGAAAATGGAATGCTCATGTCTTTCAGCCAAACTCACTGGGTTGTACAATGTATCTTTACTAGCCTAATGGAGTTGATGCGATTTCCACATAGAACTCAGTGAAGTTAAATCTAGTTAAGTACTAGAAAGTTCTGGACAAATATTTAAGAGTTTCTGAGATGGCAGCTTTTGTTGAAAGGACCCCAATGCATTCATCTGACTCTCATTCATTTGAATTCACTACCATAGATCTTACACCTTCGAGTTTGCTTACTATGTGGCACTGAACAAGCCATGTCACTCCTCTCTCCACGTCCATAGGCCAGACATGTATGGATTAGTCAAGGAACACTGCAGTACATTTCCTTACTTCACTCTTTTGAGAATAGAGGACATTATTAGAATTCGTGCTGAGAAGTGCTAATGCTTATGTGGGTTAAATTCCATAACTCAGCCCCTAGACACTTTCATAAGTTTTTTGTTGCTGCTGCTGTTTTTTTAACCTGGTTCCCTGGTCTCCGGGATTCCTCCTCCTACTAACCATGGCCAAAGTCCTCTCTCCAAACTGCTCCTTCCTACAACCCACTACGGGCTCCTCTGGGTAAAGTTGTGACTCTTTAGTGTGACCCAGTAAACCCTGTGTTGTGACCTTGCATTTCCATGGTCTCATTTTTCTTTTTGCTTATTTTTGTGATCTTTTTCAAACTTTTTATTTTGATATAACATCAATACTATAGAAATGTTACATGAATAGTATAAGGGATTTTATAAAGCTTTTACCCAGATTCACCAATTGTTTACATTTTTCCAATTTTTAAAAATTTCCTGTGTGTGCATGTGTTCAGGTATGCATACATATAAACACATATGGATACATACACATTTTTCCTAAACCATTTGAAAGTAAATTGAAGACATTAAAACTTTACCTAAAAACAGAAATCTTATCTTGCATAACCCCAGTACAATTACCAAATTCAGGAAAACACTGATAGTACCTAATTCATAGTCTATATCAAATTTCACAAATTGTCTTAATATGTTAAAGTTCCCCTTACAGAATCACGTGTTGCATCTTGCTGTCATGTCTTCAATCTGGAACAGCTCCTCACTCTTTCTTTGATATTTTTGAATAGTAAAGTTCTTTTTTTTGGTAGAAAATCTGTCAAAGGGAAAAAACACTTAGATCTACCTGAGGTTTTGTTTTTTTCTGATGATTTAATCAAGTTATGCATGGCAGGAATACCCCAAAAATGACGGTGTACCCATCTCAGTGCCTCTTATCAGAAGGCATATGATTTTGGTTTGTTCCAATATTGGTGATGTTCACTTTGGTCATTTGCTTGGGAGGTGCCTGTTATGTTTCTCCTCTTTGAAGTTACTATTTTCCTTTTTGCAATCAATAGACGATTTGTGGCAAGACACTGTCATCCACAACATCCATTGCTGATATTTGAACTCCATCAGTTCTTCTATATTTATTAGTCATTATTCTGCTATAAAGAAGAGCTTTTCCCCTCCCCATTTATATATTTACCCATTTATTTATATATGTATAGATTTAGGTATTCTTTTTCAATGTGTACAGTAGGCCCTGTGTGGGGACTGAATTCATGGTTGATTGAATCTGCAGACATGGAACCCACAGATACAGAGGGTCTGCTGGGGCCTTGAGCATCCTCAGATTTTGATATCTGCATGAGGTCACAGAACCAGTCCCCTGCAGACACCGAGGGACAGCTATAATACGTTACTGTCATAATTTTGCCATTCAAATATTCCCAGATTTGTCTAATGAGAACTTCCTTAGGCTGGCCTATGTGTGCTTTTCATATGTACCCATCATTATCTGAGCACTTCATTACTTTCTGGCACAGTTAGATGCCCCAGGCTCATCGTATTCTTGTCTTCATCCTGAAATCAGCCTTTTCTCCAAGATGACATGATTTATTTTAGTTTAGAATGACATTTAGAAACCAGGATATGGGCGCTAGTGGGCTCATTGTTACTGATAGGTCATTACTTGTAGACCCTGATAGAGCAGATACACACACGCACATGATACATACTCAAAGTTTGAAAGCCATTGTCCTAGAACAAAGGTAGGCAAACTTCTTTTTAAAAGACAAGATAGTAAATATTTTAGGCTTGCTGGTGATACGGTCTCTGCCATTGTAGAACAAAATCAATCATAGACAATATGTAAACAAACAATCATAGCTATGTTCCAATAAAACTTTATTTACAAAATCAAGCAGCTGGCCCAGGGGTGGGGCTTGTCGACCCTGCTCTAGACCAGAAGACCTTCCAGTTATGTAGTCAGGCCATTTGTGGCTGCAGTTAATCTGCTACAAATTGCTTTCTTGCTCTTGGGTCCCTCAAAACTGGCAGCCTTCAGAGTCAACCCTGTTAGTGGGTTATAGTGGTATTTTCAAGCATGATTCATGTTCTTTTCAAATCCAAAACATTTACCTCATATTGTTCTTTTTGATTCATGGTAGAAAGTACATGAAAGCTGCAATAACCACTGTTTCCCTAAAAACTTCACCAATATGGCAGGCTGCTGAAACTTTGCAGGGATTTCTTCCACCCACTGGTGACATATACCTTATTAGGGCTTCCACAGTTCTGTTTTCTCCTTTTTAGGTCAGCTTATCATGATAGCATCAAGATAATGGGTCAGCATGATATTCTGATAATATTCAGATGATATAGGAACTATTAAACCGTATTGCTAAAGAGAGCTTTGTTAGAGCATAATTCCTTGGGATGAGACCTGATTATGTATTAATGCTATTATCTGTCCCAGGTGAATGCAAAGAGCCTTCAAGCCTCCATTCTGATGGGATTGAATAGAATGCATTCACCAAATCAATAGCCACATACTGAGTGGCAGAGGTTATATCATAACTACCTTCTATAATTATGAAACCACAATATAAAAACAATATAATAGTTATGATTGAGTTGCCACTTGATGGAGTTTGCAGTAGTTACATCAATTGTGAGCCATCTGGTTTTTGCAGGAGCCTGATTGGTGTATGAAATGGAGATAAAATGGGGGCCACCAACCCTATAGCCTTAAAGTCTTTGAGGGTGGCACTCCAATGGCACTCATTGCCATTCTACCCCACACAATATGTAGCTGCATATTTACTATCTTGGTCTGGAGTTTGGGTAACTCAAAGGCTCCCACTTAGCTGTTCTTATTATTAAGAACGTAAGTTCTTAATAATAATATACATAGGTTCTACTCCACAGTTCAAGGACCTAGTGTGAGAGTTCTGCCAGTTACTAAGTATAACCATCCTGATTATCCACCAGGGTAGCAGTAAAATCAACACATGTGGGTTCATAAACACAATGAAGCCCTGTGAAGTGGATTTAGGCCAGGACTCTATTTTACCTCCTGGCTTCAATATAGCCCTTCCATCAAAAAGGGGAGCATGAAGGCTGTTTGACCCCAGGGTCTCCATATCCAAATGCTCTTGAAAGATATAGATATTTCCCTTTCCCCAGCATACATATATCTTGATAAAAGTCTACAGGTTCCTATGAGGAAGGATTGAGAAAATAATTAGTGAATATAAGTTGCTGTAGAATTGCAGGGTCCTTTCTCAAGGGGACCCAGACTTCTGTTTAATAAATGACTCAGTTCTGGAAATTAGATAAGGAATCATGGCTTTCCGCTGTGATGGCTGATAGCATTCTCAGCAATCTTTCTGGTTATATATAAACCTATCAGTGCTTTTTGTTGGCTGCCCATCTACCTCACCCTTGGAACCCCATGGCCTATCCACCATCACTACCGACTCCTACAGCAGAGGCCTCCTGGTTGTGAGTCCAGCCTTGTTGCCTATTTCCATGTTGTGTCCACCTTGCCTCTGACAGCATATACTGCCACCAGGCTCTGCTATTCCTAAAACTTACCACCCTCCTCGACACCAAGCTGTCCAGCGCTGGGGCCACCTCTTGTGCTATCAATCCTGGCCAATAGAGGACACCAGCTGAACTCCCTAGAAAGTACTTAACTAGGTACTTCTCAAAACAAGGAAGTCAACCACGTCAGAGTAGAACAAAGGAAGGGGTGAGGGAAATCCCCAGGTGCTTTTTTGTTTTGTTTTGTTTTGTTTAATAAAATGACTTCTGTTCCTTTGGGTAGATACCTAGCAGTGGAATTGCTGGATCGAATAGTAGGTCCACATTTATTTCTTTGAGGAATCTCCATACTGTTTTCCATGGAGGTTGTACTCACTTTGTCCCTATATCTCTCTGAGAAGCTTGGAATTGTCCCTATGAGTGACTTTAATTCTGCTCTATCTCAAGCAACTAAGACATTCGAACCTGAGCTGAACTCTTTTGGTCCCAGCTCACTGTCAGCAGTCACCTCTCGACACCTGTTGCATTGTCTGTGTCTCTGGAGAAGTAAAGCGTGTGGCTTTGTTCAGTAGGAAAAGCATTGGGTGATCTTTAGTGGCATACCATACCTACTGGGTGTAGTCAAGGTAGGGCTGCAAGATAATACAGGATGCCTGGTTAGCTTTAGATTTCAGATGAACAACTACTTTTTTTTAAATATAAGGATGCTCTAAACATTATATGGGGTATGTTAAACTAAAGAAAAAAATTTATTGTTTATCTGAAATTCAAAGTTAACTCGGCATCTGTATTTGTATTTGCTAAATCTAGATACTCTAAGGAAGGGGGCCCTTCATACCCACACAGTTTTAAGGCAAACAAGCAAAAGACAATAGGTCGCTGTGTTTGGCTAGATTTCCTCTGGATTTGGCATGGAGTTTAACTTGGAAAAATCTGCAATAACAGTAGCTACACCCCCACACACAGATAGCTTTTATTGGCTATAGGAAACTAAACCTAAGAACTTGAAATCTGGGACAAGATCCCAAGGATTTAGTCAGGGTTCTCCAGAGAAACAGAACCAATAGAATATAGGTAGATGATAGGTACGTGCATAGATAGATATATTAATAGATATACAAAGAGATTTATTATAAGGGATCAGCTCACACAATTATGGAGGCTAAGAAGTCCCACAATCTGCTATCCGTAATCTGGGGCCCTAGTAAAGTCTCAATAAATGGTAGCTATTACTAATATTATTGTTGTTCTGTGTTTACACTCTGCTAAATCTGGAAGAATCTCATCGTCTGACTTCTTTCATTTCCTTGCCTCAAATCTCTGCGGGAGAAGGAGGCTAATATGGAGTTTATTTCAAAGGTGCTAGTGAATTTCTAATTAACTTCCTTTATTTCTCCCCCATCTAAACTGCAAAAAACTACAGGTAATAATTGTTATATGCTGAGACAGGTGCTGTACTGAAAACATAACATAGATTATTTCATTAATCCTAACAGCCTGAGAGGTTGCTACCAATATTATTCCAATGTTATGCATGCAGGGACCAAGTCGCAGCACACAGGTGAGCAGTGGCCAAGCTCAGGGCTGATCCCAGCCTGTGCTTCTCCCTGAGCTTGGGCTCCTAACTACATGGTCCTCCTCATACCATCCCTCACTTCCACCAGGAGGCCAATCCAAATCCCACCTGACCTCTGAAGTTAAGTTCTACCCTTTCAAATACATCAGAATGGCCTAAGCAAGGCTATCTGGACCTCTGTGATACCCTGAGTCTTTTCATTTGCAGCATGAAGTTAAAGGGACAAGAAATAAAGGAAGCAAACTGCTTTGTTTCAAAGGAATTTCCTTCCTCCTGAGAATCTAATCCCTGCTGTTTCCCACAGCTATACACCAGATGGCAGTGTTCAATTAGTCAAAATAAAAATCCTAGGCTTTGGACTTGCTGTTCATGATAAACACAGTTAACTAGTTCTAAGTTGCTCTCTGACCCCCGAGAGCTTCTTGGAGGTAGTTTATAAACTGTTGACTATTTTAAGAGGTACCACTACATTATGAAGGTTGTCCTGAGATCCAGGGGAGATGTAGGTTAACTTTCTATGAGTAACAGGAAAAGCATCAAATTGGAAAATCACAGTGCCTATAAGTGGTGGGCCTAGGACCAAAACTCAGGTCTTCTGGCTTATGGTTTAGTGTCACCACATTACACCTCTGTGAACTGAAGGAATATTAAAGAATATGGCGATCTGTCTTTCAATCTTCCTTTTAGATGAGAAACTCTTGCCCACTGACCCATTTTTCTGTCCTCCGCTCTATGTTCTCAGTGTTGCTATACTGTTATCTCAAAATAACTGTTCTGAAGGTAGTTTGACGAGAATAGGTGGATTCAAGTTGAAGGAACAAAGGAAACAAAAGTAGAAAGAAAGCAAGAGCTGTGATACCAGCCTTGTTAGGCTTTAACCCAGTGAGGATTGTTGGGGAGTCTGAGGCCTCTCTTTATGAAATGGATTCTATTTAATACATCTAGTTAGCTATGTCCTTTTGCACTTTTAGATGGTTGCTCTAGGAGTTACAATATCCATTTTTAACTTTCACACTCTACTTAGAGTTGACATTATAGCACTTTATGAAATATTAGATTAAGTATGAAATGTCTGATTTCCTTAAGTACAAAGTTTGACAGTTGATATCTCTGATATTTCACTTTGACACTCTTGTTTTATTTTTATTATGAAGGTACATCCCCAGACTTGCAAATGCACATTTTTGGCTTCTGATTATCTTTCGCATTTTTTAACAGCAATTTTTTGAAACCATGGATAAGTCAAAAATTCATGTTATTTTCTAATATGAGCTCCATCGTGGAACCAATGCAATGCAGACAGCTTGAAATATCAACAAAATGTTTGGAAAGGATGTGCCTAATGAACTCACAGTATGTAGATGGTTTGAGCAGTTCCATTCTGGTGACTTTAAACTTGAAAATGAGCCACATGGGCACCCTGAGACCAAGGTGGATAATGATGAGCTGAAAGCTGTAGTAGAAGCGAAACCATCTCAACCTACATGTGAATTCGCAGTAAAGTCTGATGTTACTATTTGAACAATACTGGACCATTTGAAACAAATCAACAAGGTAAAGAAGCTCAATAGATGGGTACCACATGAATTAAACAAGCATCAGAAGAGAAATCATCTTGAAGCTTGCCTTTCTCTGCTGTCATGACATAAAGGTGAATGTTTCTTCACCGTATTGTTACACGTGATGAAAAATGGACTCTTTTTGACAATGGCAAGCATTCGACACAATGGTTGGATAAAGCTGAAACACAGTCCAAAACCAAATATTCACCCAAAAAAAGCTAATGGTGTCTGTTTGGTGAGCCAATGCTGGTATTATCCACTACAACTTCATGAAACCTGGTCAATCAATTACAGCCGATGTCTACCGCAACCAACTGGATGAAATGATGAGGCTGCTTGTGATTAAGCAGCTGAGATTGGTCAATAGAGACAGGCCAATCCTCTTGCAAGACTACATGTCACACAGACAGTGCTGCTTAAACTACAGAGAGTGTAGTCATCCACTGTATTCATCAGACATTGCACCAACTGACTACCATTTCTTCCAGGCTTTGGATCACTCCTTGCAAGGAAAAACATTCAATTCCTAACAAGCTGTGGAAAACACCTTTCATGATTTCATCGCCACTTACTCTCCAGACTTCTTTGCTGCTGGCATAAACAAACTACCATTAGATGGCAAGATTGGGTCTATAGTTTAGGTGCATACTTTAATTGTTGTACTGCTTCTTGTTTGAGATATAATAAACTACGCTTTTGAGTAGAAATTGGATACTTCATATTTAATGATTATATCAAAATATTTTAAATATATATATGTCTATTTATCCATCACATCTTTTTCTGCTATAGTCATCATGTATATTATATTGACATACATTATAAATCTCATAAGACAATTTTTGCTTTAGATAGTGCTATATATTTTAAGGAAATTAAAAGTAAAAACAGTCTTTAATATTTATCCATTTAGTTGCCGTTTAAAAAAATTAAAAAACTAATTTTTAAAATTACCCAAATATTTACTATTTCCAATGATGCTTTCTTTTTATTCCTTCCAGAAGATTCAAGTTTTCCTATGGTATTATCATGGATATGCCTCAAAAAATTAAATGAGTCTTCAATGCAACAGAATTATCAACTTGAATGATATCGGTCAACATGAATACGTGTGGAAAATATACAAGTTCTTCAGTTACTTCTCATATTATTTTCCTTCAATCTTAAGAACCTACTTTAACATTTCTTATTGTATGGAAATGCTGACAATGAATTCTCTTAATTTACTTTCGTCTGAAATGGTCTTTATTTCACTTTCTTCTTAAAGGACAATTTTGCTAGATATGGAATTCTGGGTTGACAATTGTTCCTTTCAATACTTTAAGATATTGTTTCCTTCTCTTTTGGCTTCATAGTTTCTGATAAGAAGTTGGCGGTAAATTGAATCACTGTTCCCTAAATATTATACATTTTTTTCTATATGACTACAACATTCTCTTCTTTATCATTGGGGTTCAGCAGTCTGATTTAGATGTGCCTAGCCATGGCTGTCAGGGGGTTATCCTACTTAGGATTTGCTGGGCTTCTTAGATTTGAACATTTGTCTTTTCCTAAATTTGAAAATTTTTTAAATTATCTATTTTGTCAAATATTTTTCAGCATAATTCTCTCTTCTTTGCTTCTAGGATTCCAATTACCTAAATGTTGGTTCTTCTGATATTGTTCCACAAGTTCCTAAAGCTCTTCAACTTTTCCAAGTCTTCTCTTTGTTCTTCAAATTGCATATATTCTATCACTCTATCTTAACATCTATAATAAATTTTCAACTTTTGTTGCTTAGAGTTTTCTTTTCTCTGGAAGCTTTACAATGGCTTTGATCTGAAGCAGGAAACTTGACCCCTTGACCCCTAATTGGCCCAGGCCATTATTCTGCTGACAATTTCCATTTCCAAAGACCTGAATGACTAATTTCAGAGGAAAACCAAACCAAGCCAAATTAGTACATGCCAACAGCTGTTCACAAACTTACTGACACCCACAGGTTGTTCTCAGGGAGATCATAGTCAGGCTTGCAGCAGTTTCCACATTGCTGAGCCTCTTAAGTGCCTTCTCTCTACTGGGCAGTGAAGAGAAAAATTTGTAGTTAGTAAAATCTAGTATACTCATCTTCCCTTAATATAAATGGTCTTTTTTCTAGCTCAGTTTCTGCTTTAATAACTCAGGTGAAATCTTACTCTTACTGAGTTTGACCTCTTCTTAAAGCTCTCCCAAAGAGAATCAGAAACTAAGTTCGAACGTGATTTCCATGACATCTTGATGATCTGGATGGGAGACACAAGGACTTTACACCCTCCACCATCTCCTCTGGATTCTCCCTTAACAGAGTAGTAGGTCTGGGCTGCTCCCTGGACAGATGACCTCAGAAGAGTGGCTTATCCTGTCTAGATTTTTGATAGACTGTGGCCTAAAAATTTTCTATTTGAAGGCCCCTGAAAGGCCATTCCACCTCTCGTCGAGACTCCATCAATCCACTCTCTCTCTCAGCATTTCAGTGCCCATCACAGCTGAGCATTTCTTCAAGCTCATCCCTCTGCTGCCTTTATTTAGCCATCACTCAGTGTCATACTGGAAGTGGCTGCATGTGGCGCTTCTTCTAGTGTTTGTAGCGTCTGCTAGAACTCATGGAGGGAAGTCACTTCCTTCTGGGTCCTGATCAATCCAGCCCAGGTATTCTCCACTGCCCATGAGTCCACACATATCTTTACTTCTGGCCATTTCTGTTTACATAAAGTCAATGTAAGATGTGCCACCCAAATCTCTGCCGCACTGTCAGGTCACCTCTGAGTGGGGCCTCAGTGCAGAAGTGCATTTGCCATTTGTACCTCCATACCAAGCCAACCTAATCAAGCCTGAGCTTCTTTTTCTTCTTCTTTCTTTCTCCATCAGCTGGTCATAGGGAATCCTCCCTGTCTCTCTGAGGCAGCTCTAGGGAATATCCTATGGACTATTAAAAGGACTTACACTGGAAGAAGAACTCCTGATGCTGCCCATTGGCAAGCTGTGGTATCTATCCCATACCCTTCTGAGTCAGTTAATGTCAGATATGGCCAATGAAAGAAAGTCCATGAGTCTGGACGTTTAAGAGAGCCTAATAAGAATCCCTGGAGGTCATGGCAAGCTATACGATCATACAATGTACTGTGATGTCATGTACCACATTCAGTGTCAGTAGGGTGTGGGCCCAGAGGGACTCATACTTTGGCATAACAGGTAAGCACTGAGGATGGGGTCAGGTATTGTTAGTCTGCAGCTCCATGAAGTCAAAGAAAACTCATGAAAGCAGTAGCTAGAACAAAACACAGATTAAGTAGACGGGATCTGAAGTGGCTAAGAAGTTTCTGGTCCATAGTATTACAGAAGTTAGAACTCAAGGATTGGGTTAAATAGCAGATTAGATAAGGCTGAGAGAAATAGTAAGCTAGAGGATGAAGCTGAAGAAACATAAAAGAGACATCAGGAAGCATGGAAGATTAAGTAAGAATGTCTTCAAATGTCTATTTGGAATTACAAGAAAACATAACTTAAAACACAGGGTAGAAGGAATACTATTTGATGCTGAAGAGATAATGATCAAAAAGTTTTCACAACTAAAGAAAAACACCCATCCACAGACTTGTGAAGCCAAGAAATCCCAAGCCAAATAAAGAAATGAAAAGTAGCTACATAGGCACAGCCTCGTGAAACTATAAGGACAAAGGCATGGTCTTAAAACCAGCCAGAGTAAACCATTTTTACTTACTGAGGAAACATAAATTAGCAGCAATAAAGAAAGCTAGAAAACAGTAGAATTACATCTTTAAAGTGATAAGGGGAAAACTGTCAATTTATAATACAGTTATCCACCACTTTATGACTTTTCAGTAAATGATGGATTGCATGTATGACGGTGGTCCCATAAGGTTATAATGGAGTTGAAAAATTACTATTGCCTGGTGACATGATAACCATCATAATATTGCGGCACGATGCATTACTCACAATGCTGATGTAAACAAATCTACCATGCTGCCAGTCGTATAAATGTATAGACCATACAATTATGTACAGTACATAACAGTTGGAGTGATTGGAGTTACGACATTAAGAATCTTCCTCCTTCCATCTCACAAATAGACTTAAATCAAAAAGCATTAACAAGGAAATTCTTCATAACGTTACCTCTCCCATTATGGATCTATCACATCTGGGAGAAACCCCATCTATGTAAAGAACTCCTTGGCACTGGACCTGGCTCAAGCTTGGAGCTCCTCACTGTAACATGCCCCTAGAGGGGATCTACCTCTTCACCCCAACTCTCCCTGTTCCCTGCAAAAACACTTTTGGGAAGAGATTTTTGTTAAACGCACAAGAAAATGGCTAAATGAAGTTACAGAACAGAAACATCAGAAATGGAAGACATTTGTAACTCTAGGAAGCCCCCCACTGGCACAGGAGAGCACCTTATCCTCCTAGGAGGAGGTGCTGAAAGTGCAGGAGCCCTGTCTGGGCTGTGCGCCTCTTGAAGGGGAGGGAGAGGGGAATTGTTTAGTTCTACCTGAGAAGCAAGAAGTGTGTGGGCCCCAACTCTCCACAATCAGAAGCGGGGAAGGGAGAGGGGGCAATAGGGGAGGAGGAGAGAGGAGGGGAGAGACAGGGAGGGAGAAGGAGGAAGGGGAGGGGCGGGGGAGGAGGAAGAGGAGGAAATTGGTGCAAATTAATGGGATTGCCTCAAAACTCCCTCTTTCCCTCTCTCTCAAGTGTTGAGGGAGAAGGAGGGAGAAAGAGGAGGAAGGAGAAAGAGGAGGAGGGAGGAAGAGGAGGAGGGAGGAAGAGGAGTGGGGAGGAACAGGAGGAGGGAGGAGGAGGTGATAAAGAAGTAAAGAGCAGCAGGCAAGTTACCCAACCCAGGATACTTCCCAGGTTTATAGCATGACTGGTGACGGGGAAAAGAGGGACATGCGGCAAGAGGGAACAGCCCAGCCCCTGGTTGCCAGAATAGTTGGTTCCCAAAGGTCCTCTTAGGGAGAGACAGGCCTGGTAATTCAGACCTCAAAGGAGACTGCCATGGTTTCTGGAGAGGTCCTTGTTCAGAGAAACTAGCAGAAACAGTTCTGGGATAGGAGGAACTGCAGCAGCCCCTGGTGGAGGTGGTGGATCAGCAGCTCTGAGGACCTGCGAGAAAGTGTGGTTTTATTCCCCTGATGGCATTGCAGTGTCCTCCGCCAACGCGGGCTCCTGTGTACTCACTTACCCCACCCTAATTAGGGCCAGAGGATTTTATGAAAGAATTGTATTCTCCTCTAGATGTAGAAGGCTGCCCAGCCCTATATTAGCACTGAAGGTCAGTGGGGGCGCCCTCTCCCCTGCCCCCCCACATTTGCAATTGTATTATTAAAAAGAAAAAACAAAGAAGAAAGGGTACCTGCTGGGCTGTTATAACCACTTCCTTCTCCAGGTACTATAAAGGTTTCCCAGGGGCTTAAGGTCCAGTCTACCTTAAACATGAGGCTTATAAATGGAAGGAAATCTCTATTAAAAGTTTTAAAATTACTGCTTTAAAACACAGAAAATTTTAACAATTGTTGATATTTTGTTATCTTTAAATTTTTGCCAGATAAAAAATATATTCCCTTCCCTCACCTGTCTGCCCAACCCCACCAGAGTTAAACACTGTCTTGAGGTTATTTTAGGTATAAAATTTACATGATCTACATTCCATTGGATAATATTACTATTCTAAGTTTCAAGATTCTCATAGCTTCTTTTTTGCCCTCTTGGTGCAAATTAATGGGATTGCTTCAAAACTCCCGAATTCTTTCTCTCTCTCAAGTTTTTGCATGAGACAAATGAAGGTATAATTTAGGTGTAAAACCCTTAGCATCCCTGCTGAGTTACAGAATAAAGAACAAAGATATGCAAATTGGCATTAGACCCAGTATTAGAGATCCTAAAAAAACCTGTAGGGAACTCTTCAGAACATGATTTAAAGGGTTTTAAGATTATGAGGTAAAAGGAATCAAAATAATTACATTTTAATTCAAGTTCACATAATAACATAGAATCCAATTAAAGCATTTTATAATTTAAATTGTTCTGTGAATTTGGGGTTTAAAAGATAGCTATATGTCTTCTTCCTGATTCTATCATAGTGTGAAATGAAATGCAAACCTAGCATTTTAGATTTCATTTCACGCAAGATTTTGACTTTTTTGAACAAAAATGCCTAAATTAAGTAGGATGCCCTTAATTCCTAACACTTGCCCCATAGAGCAGATAATTTACTATAACTTAAACTAAAATTTAAGGTTATATAAGTGCACGCAGAGGTTCAATTAAATTGAGTGTAAATAAAACTAGTATCTTTATTGTTTTTTAGAAAACTCATACTAATTGCGAATTACGTGGCTCTAGAACTTATTCCATTTTCCTTAAAACTTTACTAGGAGAGTGTGTTAAATTTCTCTGACAAATGCTTTATGTCAAGAGAGATTATATGCTTTTACTTTTTTTCCCAAAATGCCCAATTGACTTTGGTAACTTAGGCTAATACAATACTGAAGCAATTTGAGTATTTCTAGAGAAATAATTCTAGGGATTTCTAGAGAAGTAATTCAGAGTAAGAAAGAGAAATAACATTTCACACCATTTCCATGTATGGTTTTGTATATTCTTGTCAACATATAAACTTATAATACTCAAGATGATTAATATCACTGTATTAGAAATATTGACTTCTGACTATATGTGTTCATGTGTGTTGCATTTACATCTTTATCAAGGTACATTAAGGTTAACAGTTAAGAAAAAAAGAGCCAGGCTCAGTGGTGCACCCACAGTCCCAGCTACCCCAGAAGCCAAGGCTGGAGAAATCACCTGATCCCAGAAGTTTGAGACCAAGACCAGCTTGGACAACAGAGGAGACCCCATTTCTTAAAAAAAAAAAAAAAAAATTACCTCTACAACAGAAGGCTGGTGAATCAGAGAAAAGAAATTAAGCTTGATAAATGCACTCCATCTGGGGGTACGAACTGTTTGAACGGTAAATGCTTCTGGCATTGTATTCTGATTTTTCTAACATAGTCCTGATTTTTTTTTTTCCTTTTGGGGCTTAACATGAGTTTAAAAAAAATCAAAAGGATACCAGAAAAAAAGGCAGCACTCAGATTCAGCAAGCAGCGCTAGATTTACACGTGTTGGAGAAGTTAGTAAAGCTGGTAACAAACTTAGCTGAACCATTCTTGAGAGGAATGGAGGAGAGGCAGCAGCAAGCCATGCTGAACGTAAACACCTCCCCCCCACAAACACACACACACACACACACACACACAGTCAGGAAAACAGGGAGGAAACAGACCCTGCTCAAGGCCCCTGAGCATCAGAGGCAGATTTAACAAGGCAACTGCTTGACACCAATATTGAAGGGCCTGATGGGGAAGGGGCCCTGCAGGAGCTTTTGTTAAGGAGTGGAATCCTAGGCAAGAATGATCCACTACTATTAAAGGAGCATGGAACAAATATCCAAAATATGACTATAAGACCAAGTAAAACCTATTTTATGATTTTTTGATAAAAGCCATCCTCACTGGAGTTAAGTGATATCTCCTTGTGGTTTTGATTTGCATTTCCCTGATAATTAGAGATATTGAGCATTTTTTCATATGTTTGTTGGCCATTAGTCTATCTTCTTTTGAAAAGTTTCTGTTCATGTCTTTTGCCCACTTTTTAATGGAGTTGTTTGATTTTTTCTTGTTGATTTCCCTAAGTTCTATATAGCAAAGGCAATATATGTAACTTAAACATTTGTACCCCATAATATTCTGGAATAAAAAAATTAAAATTAAAAAATATCATAGAACACCAATGTAGAAGAAAAAAGTCTTAAGAATACTATTCAAACGTGGTCTGTTATGGAGGCTGTGTCCTGGTGGAGCTGGCCATAGCTACTAGTGAAAGATCATGAGCATCTCTATGGAGCTCCACGTTCAGTGATGTCACGTTGGCAGCTTTAAATAGGACATAGTGGGAGAATTTACACCACGGAAACTGGCAACACTACAAATAAGAGCTGTTTTTCCTGGAGACCTGCATTTACCAGCACACCACTGGATACAAAGTCTTGGAATTTTTATAAGTTTGTAATAATGTAATAGACTCCATGAACAATACAAAATGCTACCTGCCATATGAGTTTTCCCTGTAGCTTTCTTATGCATTGGATTCCCAAGCCAGTAGGGCTCAATGACCAGCCCAATGAACATTATCCTCTTTCTGTTCAACTAACCCCTTTACCTTTTGAGCTGTCTCCCAGAAACAGCAGACTCTTCACAGGACAACAAAGGTAAGACTCTCCATCCATCGATAACCTGTGACTTTGGAATTAGACCTTCTGCAAGTGTTGCTTTCAACACAACCTGCCCCAATACACTGAGCCACCTTCCTGAACCCCTTATAAAAACAAACCCTTATACTCAGTTGGTCTGGGAGACAGATTTGAGTCAGTCTTCCCGTCTCCCAGGTGATGTCATCTGTAATAAATTACCTTGGCAATTCTTGTCATCTCGGTAATTGGCTTTCTGCGTGGCAAGTAACTAGACCTCAGCCTAACACTCTTGTGGGTTTCGTAACAATGAAAGCCAGAGTTTCTTTAAAGAAGCAAAGTACTCTAAAAATCAATTTGGTAACTTCATGGTCTTAAAAGATGAACACTATTGTGAAAACAGAGTTCAATTATTTATTAAGGGGGGGATGCCTAAACCTGAGAATGATCTATTTTTAAAGAGACCTAATAAAAGATTCAAGAATTACTCAACACTCTTAATATAACCATTTTGTATAGTTAGATTTGACAATGTATTATCACACATTGATTATAGAATTATGACTTTCTATGGTTCCAGTGTTGGGCCTGTAATCCCTGAATTGATGTTTACATCAATGACACTACAGTAACTTCTGTCAAAAATGCATTTACTGAAGTCTTATCACTATATTCTAACATCAACTGCCCTTAGCCATGACCCACTGGACTGTTAGAAAGAGACCTTTACATGAACAAGGTTTAAACTTGCTAAGATGTGGCTGCATCTGTGCTTCCTTGTGGCAACCTGTGGGACCATGTGCAGCAGCAGAGACTGCAGCAGCAATGCCTCTCCATTTCCTTCTGCTTGAAATGACCCAGAGCAGAGTAGCTGACAGCATCTGGGGACAGGTTTCTTTCTCACCAGGGTATGTGGAGAAGCTGATGCCCCTGAGGTCCTTTGGCAATGCTATGTTCTCCCAACAGTTGCTGAAACTGATTGTACAATCTTGTAAAGGGTTAGAAGCCTGCTAGCCACTTAACAGATGACCGCCCCCCCTCCGGCACAAATAATGCGGGCACAACAAAAAGCAGTTATCAAATGGGGTCTAGGTGACTCTAGTCCTTGTGATCCCAAAGATGAACCACTCTACACCTACAATTGACCAAGAAAAATTCCTGTGTCCTAGCCTATGGCTACTAGGGAGGTTTAAGAAAATCCTTAGCTGCGGCTGCCATTAATTTGTCAGAAGAATCATCACCACTCAATATGGGCAAAAGAGTACAAAAAATTATCTAAAAAAATATTGAAATTTGTAAACATACACAAGAGTGGAGAGAACAGTGTCACAACCATGTACCCATCATTGGCTTCAACAACTATCAACACATGCCTCATCTTGTTTCCTTTCTGTTCTCACCCACTACCAAATCCCACTGCCGCTGGCTTATTTTAAAGCAAATTCTCAGAATTACACTATCCTACCTATAAACTTGCTATCATATATCTCTTAAAATAAGAACTTTTTAAAAATAAGTGCAATATAACTAAAATGTTTCAACCAATTCCATATTTTCGAATATCTAGTCTCTTCAAGTTTCCCCAATTATTTCATAAATGTCCTGTTCTGCTGATTAAGGGCCTTTAAAGCCTCTGCGTAATGTAATCTGATACCAAAGTACAAAATCAGAGGATCAGAGAAAACAGACATGAGTTTATTTGGCAATAGGTTGGACTATGAGTTATCCCTGGGGGAGGACAGTGAAGGTCCATCGCCTGCCTTCCCACGTGAAAGCAAATTGATCTTGGCTTTTAGGGGCTATCTTGATGCTAAAGAAGGCATTGGCCAGGTCTAATACACAACGATAGGTGCCAAGATTGCTGCTGAGGTATTCAAGCATTGTGGCTATGTTAGGGACCACTGCAAAAGGGGAGAGAGAGGACTTTAATTTTCTATAATTGGCCTTCATGTGCCAGAAGCCATTGGGCTTATGCACTGGCCATACAGGAGAATTCTAAGGGCTGTGGCCAGGACATATTATACTGACCTTTTCCAATTCAGAGATTAGAGTATACTCTGTTCCCATATCTACCAAGGCAAAGACTCCCTGCACATTCTTTGGGGGCCAATTAATGGTCCCCTCCAGGGCCCAGACTGGCAAGAGACCTCGGCCTTTCTCCTAGTTCAGGCGCCTAACAGAACCAAGGCTCAGCAGGGGAGATTTCAGTCACCTGGGAGGAGGGAGGGAATCTCCAAAGGCTCAGCCTTTTTCATGAATGCTTGGAAATCAGGAGTTTTTTGTTTTAAAGTGGTGGCTGTCCATTCCATTGTTCTCATGGCTGGTTTCAGTGCCAGCTGTAGGAGAGGCTGAAACTGTTTTTCCTTTGGCAGCTGTTTCCAAAGGAACCACTCTCCCCTTCTTTGCTGTAGCCTGGTAGTAAGTAACTCTTTCATGTCCACCTGGACCAGCTAAGCATCACGTTTTAACTTGCAGTCTTCCCTTGCTCTATGGAGGGCAGCTTTGGTGGCCAACTCAGCCTCCATTGCAGCTCATACAGCCTGTGGTAGCAGCCATGCTACTATTGCCCCAAATGGCTCTAATTCCTTCCTTTTCCCAAGGGCAGAGCAGATTGCCACGGCTTCCAAAACCAAAAGCAATCCTGCGGGCATTTAGCAGCCATCCCTGTACTCACACAGTGGTCCCCGTGTATCCACTAATGTAGCCACCTCATACCACATGGATCCAACTTTCCAGCCCAGCATTCCCCCCATTACTGATTCATTGCCAGAATGTCACTTTTGCCAGAGGTCAAGTCAACATACCTGCTGGCTACACCAATTGTCCTGCTGATTAAGGGCCTCTAAAGCCTTTGCATAATGTGAATGGATACCTAAGAACAAAACCACAGGATCACAGAAAAAAAGATATGAGTTTATTCAGGGATCTCATGTGCCAGGACTTCGGTGGTGGCAAGCTGGGCAATTCTCCATGCCACATCCAGAAACAGCAAGTGGTTATATAGGCAAGCACAAACACAGACACATTAACCTGGGGATATGGTGTGCATCACCAGGTATGGTAGGGCAGTCTTCCGTAAAGGTCAGCATAGTCTTGGTATGCTGCTTGGAGATGGCGGGTGGCCAGTCCCCCGTGGCTTTCTTTAACTCTTTTGGCCTCCCCGGGTGGCACTGGGGTGAGGATCTCCAATTACCCAGCATGTCCTTTCATGTTTGGCTTGTTCGAATCAACTCTTAAATCCCTTTGAATCTATAACATTCCCTTCTTTGCTTGCTATGTGAAGGATTTTTCTTAAGACAGATTTCCTAAAAGCAGAGCTCAAGATGAAGATTTTTGTGGAAGTGGTGGATTGAAGTGCTCTCTCCAGAGAAGGAAAATACAGGGGGTGAAGCAGGACAGGGAAGGGAAGTAGTTAAGCAGGGCCAGCGTCCCTGTTGGAGGTTAGCTTCAGTCTGACACCAGAGGGCGCTCTAGCACCACAATGCCCATTCCGGTTTGAGGCAAGGGGCCAGCCCAGGTACTGCATGCCAGGCAATCGCTAACTAAGGGTTGTCCTGAGTGCGTGGGCATGGTCACCTCTTGGGCAAGCAAGCTCCCTTTTGGCCAAAGGCAAGTTTCCAGAGGAAGAGCAGCCAATGCTCCCAGCAGCAGGCTTATAGGGTCTGGGAGGGCCACCAACAGCATTCAAGCCAAAGTCTATCATCTGTGTTTCCTATAAACTGTACTTAAATCTAGAGGCTTGGTCCAAAGTAGATGTTATTTTTGGCAAGACTACTACTATGGCTTAAATGTTTGCCCTCTCCAACACTCATGTTGACACTTAATCCCCAATGTGGCAGTATTAAGAGGTGGGGCCCTTAAGAGGTGATTGGGTCATGAGAGCAGATGAATCCATTCATGGATTAATGTGTTACTGTGGGACCGGTGGCTTTACAAGAGGACGAGAGAGCTGAGCAAGCACATTCAGCTCCCTCCCCATGTGATGGCTTTGGGACTATGCAGAGTCCCCACCAGCAAGAAGGCCCTCACCAGATGTACCCCCTCAACCTTAGACTTCCCAGCCTCCAGCACTACAATAAATAAATGCCCAAAACTGGGTCATTTATATACAAAAGGAATTCTATTATAAACAACAGAAAATGGACTCAGACATGAGTCTTTGCAGAGAGTGTTATGTGCTGCCTTTTGCGCCATGTCATAGGGCACTTCATATCTGATTGTTTTACAAAAACTTATTGTACAATTCTAGTACTATTAAATATCTCTGCCAGAAGCTGATTTAACCACTTTCACATTGTGAAACAAGCTGGCTTAAAGAGTTTGAGAGTCTGCTTTCATTAATTTTAACAGCATGTATGCTTGTCACGTATATGTTACAACGCTTTATAATACATATTGTAAGGGAGAATTTTTCCACTCCCTTCCTAATAGTAGCATAACTGCAAAATACCATGACCAAGCAACTATAGAGTGACCTTTGACTGGACTTCGATCTTGTGCAGACTTTGTAACCATTTGTTTCTGCAACCACCAGCTTCTTCCTAACGAAACATATAAAAGCCACCATGCTTAGACCCCATTTTGCTCAGAATTTGGAGGCGAGACCCCTCTGAGCCCGCCAGCGTAATAAAAGCCTGTTTTACAGTACTCTCGTGTGGCTCTCAGTTTGTTTCCCGGTCCAGTTTGCTGTAACAATATGAATGTACAGTACTTTTGTATGGAAAAAATTTCCAGTAAAGCAGCTGGAAAAATAGGTGCATTCTTTCAGGGTCTTCCAGTTGCCTGGAATGGAAAACTCATTTGAAACTTGTTTTTAATAAAAAAAAAAAAAAGTCAGTTAAGTGTGACCTACTTCACTGGGGAGTCCTGGGTAAAACCTCAAATGTAGCAGGATCCAAGTCCTAAAAGAATGGCATCAGTAGTCTCCCTACCAGGTTCCCGTTCTTCCATGTGGCTGCATTGTCAACCAGAATAACTTCAGGTCAGGGACCTTCAGCATCAGGTTTACATCTTATGCTTTCTTCAATCCCAAAGTGTAACGTTGAAATTTCTCATATGGAAATAATACTATTTTAGACTGAATGTTTGTCCCTCCCTGACCCCCACCAAATTCATATGTTGAAACCCTACCTCACAATGTCTTAGTATTAGGAAGTAGGGGCTTTCTGAGGTGATTAGAATGAGACGAAATCATGACGGTGGGCCCTCATGAATGGGATTAGTGCTCTTATAAGAGACATAAGAGCTTGGTTCTGTTCTCTGCCAGGTGAGAATATGACAAGTCAGTAGTCCACAACGCTGAATGGGGCCCTCACCATAACCGACCATGCTAGCACAGCAATCTCAGATTTCCAGTTTCCAGAACTGTGAGAAATGGGATAAATCCCACTTGAGCAGGGTGAATGATGCTTTTAACGTGCTGTTAAATTCAGTTTGCTACTATTGCGTTGAGGATTTTGCATCTGTGTTCTTTGGCAATATTGGCCTATAATTTTTCTTATAGTGTTCTTGTCTGGATTTGATATCAGGGGAACGTTGGCCTCATAAAATGAGTCTGGAGGTATTTCAATTTTTTTTGATGATTTTGCAAAGGATATTAGTATTAGTTATTCTTTAAATGTTCAGAACTCAGTGACTCCATCTGGTCCTGAGATTTCTTTTGATGGGAGACTATTACTGATTCAATCTCCTTATTCACTATCAGACTGTCCAGATTTTGTATTTCTTCATAATTTAATCTTGGTTTTTCATATGTGTCTAGAAATTTATCAATTTTTCCTAGGTTATCCAGGTTTTTTTTTTTTGGTGCATAATTATTTGTAGGAGTCTTAAGATCTTTTGTGTTTCTGTGGTATAAGTTGTAATGTCTCTTTGACTTCTGATTTTAAATCTTTTTTAGTCTAGCCAAAGGTTTGTAGTATTTAATCTTCAAAAAAAACTTATTTTCATTGACCTTTGTTTTTCTGTTCTTTCTGCTCTGTTCATTATTCTTTCATTCTAACTTTGAATTTAGTTTGTTCTTGTTTTTCTAGTTCCTTGAAATGAAATATTAGGTTATCAGGGATCTTTTTGCTTTTTGATGTATTTCATAAACTTCCCTCTCAGAACTGTCTCCCATAAGTTTGCTGCATCCCATAGGTTTTGGTAGGTTGCATTTCCATTTTCATTTGTCTCAAGACATTTTAAATTTCCCTTTTAATTTCATCATTGACTCATTGGTTATTCAGGAGCATGTTTAATTTTCATGTATTTGTGAACTTTCCAAAATTCCTACTGTTCCTGGTTTCTAACTTTATATCATTATGGTTGGAAGATATACTTGATACAGTTTCAATTTTCTTTTCTCAAGCTTTTAACTTTAAATTTTGAAATGATCTCAGGCACCCAGAAAAGTTGCAAGAATAGTATGATGAAGTCCTGAGTGTACACTTTTCACCAGATTCAACAATTTATCACATCTGCTTTGTTCTTTTTCCTGAACCACTTGAAAGTAGCAGACATTATACCTCTTTACCCCTACATACTTCAGTATGTACTACCTAAAACCACGGTTATCTTAACCTCAATACAATGATCAAAATTAATATTGATACAAGACTGTTATCTAACAGATCATTTCAGTCTAGCTCAATTGCCCTAGATGACAAAAGAAAATCCAAGATCAATTTTGGCCACCTAATTTAAGGTGGTATCTACCAATTTTCTCCACACTGAAGCTACTATTCATCCTTTCCTTTGATATTGTCACATATCTTGCACAGAGATACTTGGAGACTAAGTAAACAAATATTCTGTTATTCTTAATGGTTTTTGACTGAACCAATTATGGAAGAGATTGCAAAATGGGGATATTTTAAATTTCAAACTTTAAGGGGGTACAAATATTTTTGTTACATGGACACCTTTTATAATGCTTGAGTCAGAGCTATTAGTGTGCCCATCAACCCAAATAGTGTTCATTATACCTGATAGGTTTTTACCCCTCCCTTCCTCCCACCTCCCTCCTTCTTGATTTATAATGTACTTTACATCTTTTTGTGTCCATGTGTGCCCATCAATTAGTTCCACCTTATTGGATAGTATATGTGGTATTTATTTTTCCATTCCTCGTACACGTTACTTAGGATAATGGTCTCTAGTTCCAAACATATTGCTGCAAAGGACATTAATTCATTTCTTTGTATGGCTGAGTAGTACTCCTTGGTATACGTGTACTACATGTTGTTAATCCACTTGTAAATTGATGAGTGCTTGGGTTGATTCCACATCTTTGCAACTGTGAATTGTGGTGCAATAGACAATCGAGTGTAGGTGTCTTTTTGATAAAATAACTTTTCTTTTGGGTAGATACCTAGTAGTGGGATTGCTGGATCATATGGTAGTTCTACTTTTAGTTTTTTGAGGAATCTCCATATGGTTTTCCATAGGGTTGTATTAGCTTGCAATCTTACCAAAAGCATATAAGCATTCCTTTCTCTCTGCATCCATGCTGGCATCTATTGTTTGACTATTTAATAATAGCCATTCTGATAGGGATGAGGTAATCTCATTGTGGTTTGAATTTGCATTTCCCTGATTAGTGATGAACATTTTTTCATGATTATTAGCCATTTGTCTATCTTCTTTTGAAAAACTTCTGTTCATATCTTTTTCCCACTTTTTAATGGAGTTGTTTGTTTTTTTTCTTGTTGATTTGAGTTCTTCGTAGATTCTGGATATTGGCCCTTTATTAAATGTATAGTTTACAAATATTTTCTCGCATTCTGTAGGTTCTTTTCTCTGTTGATTATTCTGTTTTCTGTGCAGAAGCTTTTTAATTTCATTAAGTCCCATTTATTTTTGTTATTGTTATAATCACCTTTGGAGACTGAGTCTTAAATTCTTTGCTTAGGCCAATGTCTAGAATAGTTTCTCCTACATTTCCTTCTACAGTTTTTATGGCTTTATGCCTTACAGTCAAGTCTTTAATCCATCTTGAATTTTTATAAATGGTTAGAGATAAGGGTCCTGGTTCATTCTCCTGCATGTGGCTATGCAATTTTCCCAACATTTATTGATTAGAGCTTATTTTCCCCAGCGTATGTTGTCTGCTTTGTCAAACATCACTAGGTTACAGGTAGCTGGTTTTATATCTGGTTCTGTTCTATTGGTCTCTGTCTCTATTTTTGCACCAATATCATGCTGTTTTGGTTATAACAGCCTTGTAGTATAGTTTGAAGTCTGGTAATGTGATGCCACCAGATTTGCTCTTTTTGCTTAAAATTGCTTTGGCTATTTGGGTTATTTGTTCCAGACCAAGTATAGAATGATTTTTTCAAGATGTGTGAAATATGACAATAGTATTTTGATGGGGACTGCATTGAATCTGTAAATGAATTTGGGCAGTGTGGACATTTAAATGATGTTGATTCTATCAATCCATGAGCATAATGGTTTTCCATTTGTATGGGTCATCAGCAATTTCTTTCCTCAGCATTTCATGGTTCTTTGTAGAGATCTTTCACCTCCTTAGTTTAAGTATATTCTTTGTAGCTATCATAAGTGGTATTCTTTCATTTGACCCTCAGCTTGACTGTTATTGGTATATAGAAATACTGGTTTGTGTGCATTGATTTTGTAACCCAAGACTTTTCTAAATTTACTGGTCAATTCCAGGAGTCTCCTGGTATGCTCTTTTGGATTTTCTAGAAATAAGACCATGTCATCAGCAAAAAGCAATAGTTTGACCTACTCTTCCCAGATTTGGATTTTTTTTTTTTTTTTTTTTTTTTTGCCTAATTGTTCTGGCTAGAACTTCCAGCACTGTGTTGAATAGAAGTGATGACAGTAGGCACCCTTGTCATGTTCCAGTTGGAAATGCTTTCAACTTTTCCCCAGTATGATGCTGGCTGTGAGTTCATCCTATATGGCCTTTATAATTGAGATATGTTCCTTCTGTGCCTAGTTTGTTGAGGGTTTTTATCAAGAAAAGCTACTGGATTTGTCAAATGCTTTTTCTGCATGTACTGAGATAAGATCTTTTCCTATTGTTTATGTGGTGAAACACATTGCTTTATATATGCTGAAACATCCTTAGATCCCTGTGATGAAGCCCACTTGGGCATGGTGGATTTTTTTTTTTTTGAAGTGCTGTTAAATTCTGTTTACTTGTATTTTGTTGAAGATTGTTGCATCTATATTCATAAGGGATATTGTTTTGTTTTGTTTTGGTTGTCATGTAATTTACTGGCTTTGGTATCGATGATACTGGTTTTGTAGAATGAGTTGGGGAGGATTCCCTTCTTCTCAGTGTTATGGAATACTTTCTGTAGTGTGGGTACCAGCTCTTCTTTGTAGGTCTAGTAGACTTCTGCTGTGAATCCATCTGGTCTTGGGCTTTTTTTGTGGGGAGATTTTCTTACTACTACTTCAATCTTGCTGCTCATTACTGGTCTGTTCAGTTCTATTTCTTCCTGATTGAGCTCTGGGAGGTTGTATAATTCCAGGAATTTGTCCATTTCCTCTATGCTTGATAATTTACATGTGTGGAGATTTTTGTGGTATTCAAAAAACGATATTTTGTATTTCTGTGGTATCAGTTGTAATATCTCCTTTTCCATTGAGTGTAACCAAATGTAGAAGAGAAAGAACCCAAATAATCTGACAAGAGGTCTACCAATTTTATTTATCTTTTCAAAGAACCAACTTTGTATTTCACTGATCCTTTGTATTGTTTTCCATTTCATTTAGTTCTGCTCTGAGACGTTATTTCTTTTCTGCTGCTTTGGGTTTGGTTTGCTCTTCCTTTTCTAGTTCCTTGACATTTGACATCACATTGTTAATTTGATCTCTTTGTGTCTTTTTGAGGCAGGCATTTAAGGCTGTGAATTTTCCTGAGGAATGCTTTTACTTAATTCCATAGATTTTGACAGCTCATGTCACCTTTGTCATTCAGTTTGAAGAATCTTTTGATTTGTCTTAATTTCATTCTTAACCAATAATTGTTCAACAGCAGGTTAATTTCCATGACTTTGTGTATGTATATTTCTCTTTTAATTTCTAATTTTATTCCACTGTGGTCTAAGAGGATATAGGCTATGATTTCAATTTTTTGCATTTGTTGAAACCTCCTTTGTGCCCTAAGATGTGGTCATTCTTGGAGAATGTCCTATGTACTGGTAAGAAAAATGTAGTCAGTATTTTTGGGGTGAAATGTTCTGTAAATGCTTTGTAGTTCCTTTTTCTAGAATCCTGTTTAAGTCCAGTGTTTATTTTCTGCTTTGATGACCTGACCAGCTCTGACCTAGAAGTGAAGACCCTGGCAATTATCATGCTACTATATCTCTCTGCTAAAACATAGAATTTCCTTTATTAATCTGGGATCTACTGTGTTAAATGCGCATATATTTAGGATTGTTATGTATTCTTGAATTACCTTTTTTTTCATTTCAGCATATTATGTGGATACAAATGTTTAGGTTATGTTCATTGCCTTTCCACCCTTCCCCACCCCCAGAGTCAGAGCTTCAAGCGTGTCCATCCCCCAGATGGTGCGCATCACACTCATTATGTATATATCCATCCCCTCCACCCCCTGCCATCTGCCCAATGCCTGATAAATGTTATTCCTATATGTCCATTTAGGTGTTGATCAGTTAATACCAATTTGCTGGTGAGTACATGTGGTGCTTATTTTTCCAACTTGAATTACCTTTACCATTATTTAATGAACATCTTCACTTACCTTACCATTATTGATATAAAGTCAATTTTATCTGATATGAAAATAGCTACACCTGCTCTCCTTTGGTTTCTGTTTGTGTGGAATTTTTTTTCCCATCCCTTCAACTTTAGTCTGTGTGAGCCCTCATGGGTTAAATGTGTTTCCTGGAGGTATCACAAGCTTGGGATGTATGGTTTTTATTCATTCAGACAGCTTATGTATTTTGAGTGGAGCATTCAGACTATTGCTGTTGAGTGATAGAACTGATATGATGCTGTTCTGTTCCATGTTGCATAGTACCTTATTGCTTTGCCTGCCTTCTTGTGCTACTGTTTTACATGAGTTCTGAGCTTTAGCTTTTGGGAGATTTTACAATGATGAGTTGTCTACTGTGCTGATCCATGTATAATGCAGTTCTCAGAATTTCCTGTAGGGCAGTCTGATCATGACAAATTCCCCCAGTGTTTGCTTGTCTGGAAAAGACTTTGTCCTTTATGAAACTTAGTTTTACAGGATACAAAATTCTAAGCTGGCAGTTTTCCGGGAGTTTGCAACTCTCCCAACAAATCAAGTCCCAGGCAGGAATGTTGCAAGAGATTGGAAATAAAGGAGACAGAGACAAAGTATAAAGTGATGGGGAAATCAGGGGTCCTCCAGCATTCCTGTGAGCCAGGAGGCCACAAATGGAGTCCCGCATCAGTATTTATTCTTTCAGCAAACAATTATCAGTCACCAATTTACATGTCATGAGTTTGAGTTTCAAGGTCTCCCAAGTAACAAACTAGCTAAGAATATGCAAGTTAAAAATGAAATGAGTCAGCAGTAAAGCATATAATCTACTTCTTTCTACTTTATCTAGTTCCTCATTTACTGAGACATGAACTCAGGAGAGAGATAGGAATATTGCCTCAGGCTTAGAAGAGCAAACTGCTCGTATCCGCTAAACTAATGTCCTTTGATCATTCTCTCCACCTTCAGATTACAAGCCCAGTCCATTTGCAGACATCCAGGCTGTGGCCCTCAGGTTTCAAGGTGGGGTCTGTTTGCAGATATTCCTGATGGAAGGAATGTCCCCCTAAAGATCATGCAGCTTTTGCTCAATGAACTGACACGTCCACAGGTTGCTCTTTGGCAAAATCCTGTTCCAACTCCTGGGGTTCTCATGTCTTGATCCTAACCCTCAATAGCAGTTGTTCTGTTCAAGATGACTGAAGATGGGGCCCCAATCTCTTCTGGCTTTTAAGGTCTCCACTAAGATGTCTGCAGTTAGCTTGATGGGTTTTCTTTTGTAGATTAGTTGCTGCTTTTGTCTTGCTGCTCACAGAATTTTGCCAGGGATTATTACGTGCCTTGGAGATGTCCTATTTGCTATGAATCTTCTCAGTGTTTGACCATCTTGTATCTGGACATTTGAATCTCTGCTGAAATATGGGAAGTTTTCCTCAATAATTCCCTCAAATAGATTTTCCATGCTATTTGCCTTTTCTTCTTCCTTAGGGATAACTATATTTCATAGGTTAGTTCACTTTGCATAATCTCACATTTCTCTAAGTGATCAGGTTTTTTTATTCTTTTCTGCCTCTTTGAATGACTAGGTTAGCTCAAGAGCCTTGCCTTCAAGCTCTGAGATTCTTATTTTCTCCTTGGCTCAGTCTGTTGAAGATTTCTACTGTGATTTAGGGAATTTCAAAACATACTTTCATTCAGCTTCTACTTATGTTGTCTACCTCTTCAGTGACTCGTTGATTTTGTGAAATTTTTATTTTTTGATTTTCAATGTTCTCTTCAAATTCCTTCCTCTTATCTGGCATCCATATTCTGAAGTCCATTTTTGTCATTTCTACAATTTCCTTTTGGTTAGAGTCCACTACTATAGTTCCAGTGTTAGCCCATGGGGGTGTCAAACTGTTTTTTCATGTTGCCAGGGTCCTTTTGCTGGTTTCTTCTCATCTGACTCTTCTCTTGGCCCTGGACTAATGGGCTTACAGTGTACCCATTTTCCTTTGTTGGGAACTCCCCTGCTTAGTTAGAAGGGGAAGACCCTAGATGGTGTTTTTGTGTTCTACTGTGGAATGTTGACCTGGTAGGGGAAGGGCAGGTGCAGTGAGAGCTTTAATGCAGCGGTTTTGTCCCATTCCTCTGTGATTGCTTCAGTTCCATCCAGTGCTGGATGATCTTTGGGGTGGTGGGTTGTTTCCCCAGCTCATTGTTTGAAGTCCAAGTTGGGGTCTGGGTGAGACTCTTTCCATGGAGGCTGGTGTTGTGGGGGACTGCTCTGCCCAGGGACTCTAAGAGGATGTGACAGTGGCAGTGGGATGAGGCTATCTAGGCAGTGGTCTTGGGTGCCTGGGCTGTGGGCATTTTCTCAAAACAGATCCAGGTTTACTGGTGACTTGAGGCTGGGAAATCCCTTGTGGGGCCCTGGATATTGGGGTAGTTGCGCTGGACCAGAGGCAGTGGAGAAGACTCAAGGGTGGGGTCTTGGGGCCCAGATAGATCTCTGAAATCTCAGGCTGTTGCTATAGGCCTGGTGGGGGCCCTGGAGCCTTGGGCCCAGGCACAAGTAGCTCAGAGCTGGGTCTGGGGATCACGAGGGAAGAACCACACAAATGAGGGGCTGTTCCTCCAACATGGAGACAGCTGATGCCTAGTCATGCTGGCTGGGGTTTTCCAGTGGCCCAGTGATCGTGGAGGTGGGCTGGAGTTTTCTCCCCCAACCCAGGTCCTGCTGAGGCAGTCACTCATGGTTTCCCAGGTGGTACCTATTGCTCCTCGTGTGCTCAGATCTCATGCTGGAGGGTAGGGCTCCTTGGATCCCAGTCACAGGGCACAGCACAGGGGAGCTGTTCCATTCTGTCTGCTCCCCCCCCCCCAGCCTGATAGGGGCGATGTGAAGGCTACCACTGGAAAGCTGAGTCCCAAGCAGACTTGGTGCCATGCTCCTGAGTTCAGGATGGCATCAGCTGCAGAAACCCAGGATTGGCAGCCACCAGATTTGCTGCACCTGCCCTCCAGTGCAATGTCTCTGCAAAGACTCTGAGCAACAGCCCCATCAGTACAGAGATCTATGGTGGTGAGAGTCCCCTCACAGTTACAGGTGTCTGCAAGTTTTAAAAGGAGAACACCCACAGGCCACTTCCAGTCTACTATCCTCCCATCCCTTAGCAGGGTGAATTATCCTGGGACACCCAGAATAATCTGAAATGGTGAGTGGTGCTTGTAACAATCAGCCACACCCTGTTTGAGTCAGTAGATACTGTAATGGGCTGCACCAGTTGTTCTCCCTGTCAGTAAGTGGTGCTTGCAGGAAAGAGCCAGCAATATTGTTTTTTGGGACCTATGACTGACTCAAATCCTTCAAGAGAAGCTCTCAAATGCCCTAGGCAGTAGGTGGGGCCCTAGAGCTCCTAGGGGATTCCTTGTTCTCCACAGCACAAGGGAGTGGAGGAGTGGGGCTGGGTGGGGCTAGGTTAGGTGAGCTTACCTTGGACCTCCAGAGACAGGCACAAGAACTGTCTTATCAGGGGTCAAGGGTCAGCTCCCAGGCCACTGGGGAAAGCCACCAGGAAGGGGCTGAGGCAGCCTCACCAAACCAGAAAGTCTGTTCTTGGGGAAGGGGCCAACTAGAATTCGCAGACTGGCTGTTGGGATTGGGTTTTGCTCTTCTACCTCTTCCCCTGCCCCATAAATCTTCTAGTGTCTCGTTGCAAACTGGAGCCTGAACTCACCGAGTTCACCAGCAGGTTGAGAACTTCCCTGCCTAAGGTCCCATCCCAGTCTGAAAATGCGGCTTTCCTGTACAGGGAGGGGTGCTCCAACAGTGAGCTGCAGCTTGGACCCACACTGCACTCCTGTCGCTTCTGCCCACATGGGCTCCCAATGCCTCCCAAGTTTAATTCACAAACAAATCTCCCCCCTGTGTCCCTAAGCAACACAATCAGTCCTTGGGGTATGGATCCAACCTGCCAGCCTATCCCCTAAATCCCCAAGTTCAATTCCCTGACCATGCCAGAGGGAAGAAAGTTGGTCCTGAGTTGCCTGTGCAGAGCCCAAGCAGGCTTAATGTCCCTCCACTCTGGGGCAAGCCCTGCACTGGCAAGTGCCAGTGGGCAGCAGCTCACAGTCCAAGCACCCCTAGGTCTGTTGCAGGTCCTCAACGGGGAAGATGTGGGCCCCACTCTCTGCTGCTGCACCCACCACACCAAGGCTCCACAGAGAGGAAACAGCCACTTCTGAGATTCTCAGCTCAATCATACCTCTCAGCAGCAGTGGGCAGGGGAGACAAAGTCTCAATGGAAGAGAGCTGGCACTCTAGCCCTCCTCGTCCCTCTTTCCTGGAAGGTGGCCCACCCAGAATGTCCAAGCTCTGGGATCACACAGATCCCCCAGGGCAACCACAGTCTGGGCAGGAGTTGGGAACTGCCAGTGTGGGGAACAGACAACATGAAAACTGAAGGGCTGCTGCTCGCTGGGGTGGACAAATCAGTGTGGGTCGAGAAGCTGCATGGCATTCACAATCTTGGCTCCTGTCCATGATGACAAGGAGCGACCCCAAAGTGTCTGGCAGCCTGATGCTTTATTTTCAAGAAGCTCCTAAGCTCAGTGGTGGCAGTAGCCTTTGGGCTCATGAAGGTAGAAAAGCTCTCCAGCAGGCAGAGCTCAGGAACCTGCTGATGACAAGAGGTATGAGAGAAGGAGAAAGGAAACGCCTACTTATCCTTTTTACCCTGCTCCAGCTTCTCCGGGGTTGATCTCTGCCAGTATCTTGTTTCTTCCTGTTCTGCTCTGCAACTTTTTCACATGGAATCTCCAGTAGGTTCTGGCAGTTTTTCCCTGAATTATACCTGTGTTTTTTTCCTCTTATCTGAAATCTTTCCTTCCCTCAGGGCTGATCTGATGACCAATGTCTCTAGTCATCACTCTTCAGTGATATTTAGGGACTGGGATTAAGTTCCCTGCTCTCCCGTCTTCCTGCCAAAGAGACCTACAGTCCCAATTTCATCATGCCTTGGACAGAGGAAGAGGTGCCCTCTACTAACAAATTTCAGAGAGTGAGGTGGGGAAGTTATAACCTTTCAGTTAATTTGGACTCTAAGACTTTCTTCATCCTAGATCAAGGGATGACAAAGTTTCATCCTCAGTGTCACATCATCTAGGTTGACCAGGTACCAGCAACAGGATCAAGGAACAAAAGATAAATAATGACACAGATGAAATAGGTAGAATGAAAGTAATCTGAATATGTCCTCATCTTGGATGATTAATGATGCGTTACCAGCAAAGGTTGACACAAAATAAAAGCGCTGTTGTTTGAGTCATCCTCAAAGTGAGCTGCTATTGTAAAGTCCCAGTGTAGTATACCTCTAATCACTTGGGTCCAGCCTGGCTCAAATAGGCTTGTAGCTCTGTCCTCTAGGGGGAGGAGGAGAAGTTTGGAATACACACAAGAAGACAACTGTAAGTTCTGAAATATATTCCTATTGAACTGATTAGCCACTCCTCTATGCTGAATTGACCTCACCCCTTCAAGTAGGGGCAGTCATTACACAGAGCACACCAGACTCAATGGGCTTATCCATGAGGACCAAGTAAACTTACTAAGCCCAGTGGCTGAACTCACAAGCTTTACTGACATATTAAGATGTATGAGTCCTCAGACTCACCAAGTGGCAAGTAACCTCCTTGCTTCACACATGGTTGGGCAGCAAAACTGCCAAAAGAGGAAAAACCTATCTCATTGCACACTGACAAACAGCCAGGGGTTATTTGTTTGTTTTTAAACAGGCAGCTGGTATTATTTATCTTCCTCTTATTGAAGACATTCCCCCAGGACCTCTGAGCCATTCTGCCCAGAAAAGCATTACCAGGAATGAACCAGGAAGGGGCTAATGACTAGAAGGCATGACTACCTGCTATCTCTTTTACCCAGAAAGGTCTCTGGATGGAAGTTATGGGATAAGGGTCAGTTAAGTGCAGCAATTAAACACTATGGGGCTATAATTGTTTCAGAATTCTCCATGTCCCCAGACAGGCTCTGACTACCTATAAGAGAAGGTACAATGCTGTCCCTGATGACAACTGTCCCCAACCTGTCTGGAACAACAATTTTATTGGTGCCAAATCCATACAGGAAAAAAGACCAGAGGACACCCATTCCAGTCTTCACTCGCTCTGGGGAAACTGCAGGAACAGTAACTGGGATGTCACAACTTTGGAGGACATACAGTTATATCACAGCACAGCACCCAACCAAATTGGACAGAGAATGAAAATACTTTTCAGTAAAGCCCCTTGGCCAATATATATGCAAAGGCAAAGAGCTGCTATAAGAAGCCAGAGGACAAAGAGCAGTCCATCTTAACCACACTATTTTTAAAAAGTCCCTCCCTCTGAAGCTGAAAAAGGAGCTATGGTCAAAGGATACAGGAGGCTGCTGAAAGGTAGGTGAGTCAAACAGATTGCTCTCTAGAAAAACAGAACCAACCATGCTACTTTCTTGATTTTGCCTGAGAGACCAATTCCAAACTATTAAACTTAACCTCTGTAAACTTATATTGTTTTATTTAAGTCCCTAAGTTGGTGCTCATTTCATACAGCAGAACCAGTAAATTAATGCAGTGTCTGTCCAAAATTCTTCTGTTCTATTTTCAGAGTGGTTCAGAGTAAGTTACTGATGTCCATGTGAGTCCTCATAAGTTTGTTTCCCTAGGAACTCTGATCAATACAAAATTAAAGGCAATAAAAATAGTGTCATATCCTTGTAGCAGCTCAGTGTGGGAAGGTTGAAAACATTGAAGGTGTTCATTTGCTTTTTATTTGGAAAGTATAGGCATAAAGGCCATAAAAGACATTTTTGTAACAAAAGATACTGAATGTTTTCTAGGAAAGAAACTAAACATAAAATTCAAAATCTTATCACAAAGTATTCTACGAGCCTAAATAACTTCCTTCCTGGATTCTACCACCAGTTAAGACATGACACCTGTCACATACCCATTATTCCAGGCAACAGAAAATGAAAATATTTCTCAAAATATATCTCCCCCCTGACAACCATGTGAATTGACTATAATAGCAGGAAGCATTCTCACCTTCAACACCCCAGGCTAGGACCAGGAGAGGGTCACACTGCAGAGGGAACCATGAGGTCCCTGCCATACCTGAAACTGCAGGTCAGCACAGCACCAGAGGCAGCACATCTTATTGAACACTGACAGTAAGTTCTCTCTCACACACAGCTCTGAACATACTCCACCCTTCCCTAATGGCAGCCTCTGTCCTGGTTGTCTGAATTATGCCCCCAGGCTTCACAGACACCAACTGCAGTACAAATCCCAAAGGGTCCAAGACCTGCCAAGTATCAGCTTCTACATCAGAGGAGAGCAGCGCTGGATCAGGCTTTTGCCTGCAGAGCCTGGCAGGCCCAGCTCTCCCCACCACAGGGGTGGGAAGTACTTCAGAATCCTGCCTCTTAGATGAGAGACTGCTGAGCACATCTTAGCCAGAGGAGAAGATGCTATTATAAAGGTGACCAATACAGTCCCCTAGACTTTCTGGGACACCAACTTCTATAGATGCTAAAGGCATCAAAAGAGAAAGGCAGATGCTTCCAGCACAATGTATTCTATATCAGTCCTTCACCTCCTTTGAGCGACCTTCCAAGATAACAAAACTACAACTCAAGAGTCTGAACTGCTGAACGTTCCTGATAAGGTGTCAAAGTGTAGAGCTCCCTGTAGATGTAGACCACATAATTAACACTGAGGATACATCAGGAACTCCCTCCTCTCTGGGGTATGCAAGGCAGGCAGAAGACATCACATTTCTTGGTGCTTCCTAACCTTAGATGCCCCCATGAGCAAGTCTCTCACACAAGGACTGTGGTCAGGGTACCAACCCTGTTAAACATGACATGGCATCTGTTCCTCTTCTAATCACAAAAGGGTTTGGTTTTCACCTCTGGGCCAAGTCCTAATGACATTTCAGACCAGATAGTTGGGGGAGTACAGGCTATGGGGCAGGCAGCCTGCCATGAGCTGTCTTCACAGTGAGATGTCGTCTCAAATCTTGGCTGCTGAGAACTTTGCCAGCTCAGGCTGTGGAAGGGCCCTGGGCAGATGGGGTGGCCTGAAAAAATGAGAATATTCTAGATGAACTCAAGAAAGCCCCTGTCACTGCAGAGCTGCTCATTTGATGCTGGGCAACGCTCTGGAAGGAATCCTCAGGATGCCCCAACAGCTTCTTAGCCACAGGACCCACTTGGCCCTCATGAGATCCCAACAGGTGCTATAGCTGGTTACTGAAAAGATTTTAGAATCCCTGGTATTGAGGTAACTTTATATGAGGAAGGGTAGAGACAACTCTGTCAAAGTTTCCTTGAAGCGTTAGATCAGACTCAGTTCTATGTGAACCAGACCAACTGCACAGGCACAAAATAGACACACCATGAGAGGGCCCTCATCTGGTCAGACTCAGGGCTGAACTCATGGGAACAAGTCAACCACAGCAACTGCAATATACCTACAGGTGCCAATGCTCGACATCACCTGATGCACTGAGTGTGAGATTTCAGAGAGCCCCTCAGAGGAAGCTGCATCCATGGTGGTGGGGCAGCCTCAAATGGGATGGCTCCCATGTGGGACTTGACAGTCACCTGAGAAAAAGCCAGGGCCAGATAAGGGAATCTTCACATGTTGGGACATCAGGAGCAGGAATAATGATAACCTACATTATTGCAAACACTGCTTTATTCACCTTGTGTTCCTACTGCCTGTATAACTGCAGGAGGTAAGGTACAGTACACAAGAGGGACAGATGTCTGTTTTCTCATAACTCACATATACTAGTCTCAGGGGCCTCTCAGAGCAGGATGGAGGGTAGGCAGAACTTCAAGCACTTGAGTTCAAGGTCACCACCATGCCCTTTATATGTGGTTCAAACACCTATGTGCTCTCATTCTCACACAGAACCAGAACCAAAGGTAAATAAACCAGAATATCAATGGTAGAATGAAGATTCTACCATTTTACATACTGGTCTATGTACCTTGAAGACAATCCCAGGGCATGATCCCCTGGCAGCATAGGAAAGAACTAGAAAAAGAGAGCCCGGATGTGTGAATCTTGGGGAAAAAATGAGAAACCAGGGTCAAAATAAACACTTCACCTGTGTGAACAGGATGTTACATGGAAAGAGAAATCAGGGATGAGGTCCCTTTCAAAGCAACCAGAGGAAGATACCTCACATGATCTCAAATACTCAGGACAGGGAAAGAACCCCTATGGCTCATGAGGGGTAAGACCACCAAGCAGAAAGTTAAAAAAGCAAATCCTGGCTGTCACCATGAGGGTTGGCAGGATGATGACCATGCACACTCACATGGACACCTGCTAGAAAGAGAAAGCAAAGTAGCCATGGAGCCCTCCCCACTTGATCCGTCATCTGTGCCTAAATCAGCCTCGACCCAGGGTCAGATGTCACCGCTCACACAGCAGGACCACAGTTGAAAGCACACCTGGCTCTTTTCTCAGATTCAGTCCTAAGGAGGAGAAGATACCACTTCCCAGACCAGCCCACATTAGCACTGCAGGCTAAAGGAAAAGGTGAAGACCAGCACAGGATAACAGGTGTCAGAGTCTTCACCTATGGAACCTGGACAATTGCTGCTGAAGAAAAGACACCATCCCCATCCTGCTAGAAGGACATCCCAGGAACATTGGGAATCTTCTGGAAAGCATGGGCCAAGATGGCAAAGGATAGAGAGCTCAGTGACATCCCCCTCAACTACTTGATATTGACATAGCTATTGAGACAGCACCATGCCTGTGGCTCCATCCCACTGGGACCCTTTCCTGTGACCTCTCAAGGTTACTGTCTTAGAGCTTTCTCCACATTCTCCCAAGCCAGCTCAGCCTCAGGCACAGAGGGCCTCCTCCACAGTACAGAGACCAGGTGGATCTCAAACTATGGGGTAGACAGAGTTGGTGAATCCCAGGACCCTTCTTTCCTAGGAGGGACATTCTGAGATATATTCAATCATTCCCAGCAGGACAGAGCCACATACAGCCTAGGGGTGACCAGCTCAATGCTCTGCTCCTTTCTGGCTGCCTTCCCTACCCTGCTTTGCACCACTCCACACGGAGTGTTCTGAGATCACCTGCAAAATGTATCTGCCCCAAACACAGGATTGGGACTGTTGAAACTCAAAGACCCTGAGATGTATCCTTCAGAGTGCAGGTAGGACTCCAAGATAAGTCTGCACACACCCATCCACTCATCCATGGAGGATTATGCAAGACTGAAGACCATATTAATCAAACCAAGGAACTGTCCTGGGTCATACAGATTTTATAAACTATTAAAGTATAGACTGATGGGAGAAAATAATGAAAAGAAAAATATTTTTTAAAAAGATCTTCTAAAACTAAAGGTGAGATCACAGAAAGTAGCACGTACCTATTTACATTAGTGAGGAGCCAGATACATATTTGGGACACAAATACTAAGAGGAAAAAAATTCTAAGCCCCCTGAAGTACAGCAAGTTGAACTTCCACACAGCGGCTTACAAAGCTTTGCTGCTCTCTCCAGACACCACTGTCATTTCCTTCCTAGCCTCAATTTTTCTGAGCTTCAACTTAGGGCACACTTACTCTAAACTCCATCATTTCCACCTCATCTTCATACCTCTGTGAAGCATAGGCTTTTAAAGATATGAAAACTTTCTTCTTTTGTCACTTGATTCCAGGTCCCACTTGGGCACTCAAGACCACGCTCATGCTTTCCATTTGCAGCACTTTAAAACATCAGGTTGACGTTTGCAGAAGTTTGTCAAGAGGCACAAGGGTTAAAGCGTGTGATCCTCAAGTAAGATCCTTCAATGGAAGGAAGGCTGTGCCACCCCAGGGATAACATGCCTATAACTGCAAGATTTGTTTCATAATACAAAAACACCAAGAGAAAAAAGAACAGTTTTCCATAGCAACACTTGTAACTAAAGCATCTCTAGCATGAAGTCTCAATCTTCTGTGCCTGAAGTGCTGCAGCTCTCCAACTCCACAGATCCTGACTTCAGTATTGAGTCCCCAACACAGAATCAGTATCTACAATCAAAAGCTGATTCTTCTGACATAGCAGATTCTTATGACCTCTTCTCAGAAAGTTCAAGTCAGCCTAACGTGAGTAGTCATCTTTGCTGTTTCAACCAAGTAAGAATTCCAAGAACAAACATCAACCAAGGAATAATTCTAAGAATAAAAACTATCAGTTAGGAAACTAAAGCACAAAATCCTCATCCTACTGAAGATTTCAGAGAGTAAGGTGGGGTGACTACAATCTTCTAATTCATTTTTGCTGTAAGCCTTTTTTTACCTTATACCAAGAGAGACTAGTTGTCATCCTCAATGCTTCACAACACCAAGGTGATCAGTCACCAGCCATAGGATCCAAGAACAAGAGACAAGTAATACAGACAAAAACCCCAAGTGAGAGTAGTTTAATAAGCCCATAAATGTCGGATTCATGAGATTTCAGCAAAGATCAATTTAATAAAAAACTAGAAAGACCTTATTTTATTCACATAAGTTTAAATACTTTTTCATAATAATGCATTTCCATAAGAAGCCCATATTCCCCCACCCCCCCAAAAAAACCATGAAAATGTGATAGCAGCAAAGGAAAGAACAAGACAAAATTCACCCAAGTGTCAGGGCAAGCTTAGAAACCTCCCTCTTACGTGAGGCTATTCACCGTAACGACCCCGGGGCCCCCCTTCTATTCCTGCTGTCTAGTCTTCAGGTATCAACCACACAACTGGGCAGAATGGAATAGGTGCTTTGTAGAAACACGTGTACTCTCAGAGACCCCATTTTCAAAATCTAGGTTTACTTTTCAATAGTGGATGCTGTGCTGGCATGTCCAACCCCACTAGGTACATTTTTTAGACAAGGCAGCATCCATAAGGGTCAAGTCACACTCCTCCCCTTTTGTTCTACCATCCCCAGAGAGGGGGACTCTTGCTCTCAGTCACAGAGGACAGGAAGAGGGAGAGAAGATTACCTCATTGCTAAGGACACGATCCTGAAGTTCAGGTTTCACCTCCACTTCTTACTTCTATCACAGCATGAAATTACATGACTATAGCTAAGTGGAATTGTGCAAAGCAATGGCTCCTCAGGAGTCAATGTGAAGATGGACAACATGACACTTCAGGGTAAGTACAAGAAGGTAGTCTCATCTGTAGCCCCCTCTGAAGGTCAGCTATCAGTATAGAATTCTGGATCAGGCATTCCTAATATAAAAGGCTGCTCTAGCAGAAATCCAAGAGGGACACACATTATACTCCCATTACCTTCTTGCAGATTCCCTGACATTGAATGCCTTGGAGCTCCACTGCAATGGCCTGGGCGTGAGAGTCATAGCTATCATTTCAGCCTGAGGGATTGCTGTGCTTATGGAGAGGGGGGTTTGGTCTCTTCCAACAACTGCCTTCTATGAAGAGGACATTTACCTTGTCCTGATCTGCCTCACAACCCCTTCTGGGTGGAAGAGGTGGATCCATGATAAACTGGTAATTCTAGTAACACACAGCTGCTTAAGGCTACCCATGCAGATGGAGAGAGAAGTTCCCCACATCCCACCTAGCACAGTTTCTTTATGACAAATGACTAATGACACCAAAGACCCTTCAAATATTAGACAGCAGGTAGAGCGAACTCATAGGTAGTGACCAAGATTCCTTGCCTGGTCCAACTGGAGTCAGGCTTGTGAACCTTCTAATGGGCCCATTGTGTACTTCCTTGTGAAACCCAGGTTAGGCAAAGAACATGCTAAGTCCATTTTGCAAGAACCCCTCCCTGGATATCTGACTATACTGAGTATCTGACCAAGTTCCTCATCTTCCACCCCAGGTGGTGTCTGAGCTTCATGGCTTGTCTTTGGCACCAATCCTGTTAACACAAGTTCAGCCCGAATCCCCCTTATCCCAGACATTTTCTCTTATTAACTTTCCACCCATTGACCACACAACTGCTCCTTGACTGCCAATTCCCACTTGCCCGTGCTGTATGCAGAGTTGAGCAGTTATTCTTCCTCACTGTAAGAGGCTATTGCAGTGGCCCTTGTATCTCTCTTCATGCTCTTAAATAAACAAATTCTTCCTTACTGTGCTCTAACAACGCTCATGGATTTTTTTTTAACAGTCACAAAGCAGCTACAACATAATGGGGTAAAGTACATTTTGAAAATATAAAAGTCAAAATTTAAACTCTTAAATTTTAACTATTTGAGAGGGTTAACCTGTCATGGGATTAGAGTTATTCCTCTCTCTCCATCTTGTATTTTTAAAAGGGAACTCATCCCTATGTCAACCATTCATATGAGAAAATTATAGTGGAATTAACCAACTTTTGTAGTTGTCCCGCCAAAAAGTCATCACTCCCTGATGACATGTACCAGGAAAAGGAAAGGATTCCAATCTACACTCCATGTGTCTGCCCATGGGATTCACCAGGACGAGATGTCACCTTACCATTCGTGTATTGCAGGTGTGCGGTGTTTGCAGAAACAGTGAGGACCATCCCTATCCTCTCCATGTTTAGTACACAGTACCTCCTACTCTGAACACTCCAACTATGACACAGGGACTCTTGTGGGAGAACTCAGCCTTCTGTCTTATATTTTTCCATCTTCAAATGACATAATCTGTTACATGTCTCATAATTGTAGATTTTTGCCCTGGCAATTGAGAAACCACCTTTGTTCTGGTACAAAAGCAGTTTTGTGGAAAAGCAATTCCAGAGACCTTCCTGGGCACATGGTAGAATGATATCAAGTAGAAACTGAAAATGAGCTCTCTCCTCCCCTATCTTTTGCTGAACAGTGTTTCATAGACATCACTAATTTGGACAGAGAAACAGGAACCATTGTTTTCTACTCAGTGATTTCAGAGAACCAAGTAGGCTAACTTAAACCCTCGTATTTAATGTTGACTCTAAGACTCACCCTAACAAAGGATTACTAAACTTCTATTTGAAGGAGTCACAATTTCAAAGTGACCAGTCACCTGCAGTAGGATCAAGGAACAAAGATATTACAAAAATGAACTAGAGTGAAAGAATACTCTTAATATACTCCTTTTTTTTTTTTTTGGAATAGTATTAACAATCTGCTAGAAACACCAATACACAAAAACCATTCATTGTGTCAAGCTAGACCCAGCTGGAGCTCTAACGTGGCAAATGGTATCTGAAGTCTTTTGTTCACATGTAGTTTTGTACAGATACCATGGCAAGATGTCATGGCAGCCCCTAATAAGGTACGTGGCAATGAAAGTCAGTAATTGATATATATTACAACACTCCCATGTGGAGATCAAAACCTAACATCCATGACATTGAAGGAATTAGAATTGTATCTTCCACTATAGCCATCTTAGAACTCATGGTATCTAAGGGAGAGTCAACAAATAAGGTAGGTCTAATTTTAGACCCTTGAATATGCAATCCCACCTATTTTTGTTAGGGCAAGCATGACATTTAAAATAAATCATCCCCTGAATATAATCAAAGTTATTCTATTTTTTACATTTATTCTCAATTACGGAGTTATTCCCAATGCTTCTAAAGGCACTGAGACCATTCTTCTACAGGAGGAACATCCAGGGATTTACACTTGGATTAGGATCAGTGGGTTGCCCTAGGACACACCCCATCATTCTCCACACATTTGGCTTGCATCCAGCCCCACATCTCTGCAGCCCAGGGAGAACTGATGCCTCTGGCAGAAGGAAAACCCTGCAATGATCACAGCAGAGAGCTCAGGGATAAAAGATCAGATCTGTTCCCAAGTAGAGAAGACATTGAGGTACATTCTGCACCATCCTTACAGAGACCCAGTGGGGTGCAGTCCCAGTTACCTCCAAGGGACCAGGTCAATACCACCCCTCAATGGCTGCTCCATATGGTACCTGTTCACTGTCCTGCTCTGTGCTTCCTGGGGTCGCTCCTTGAAAGCATGAGGTAGAGGCACTGCTTTTGTTTGCCGGAGAGCAGGAATCCTCTTCCCTTGTCTTGTGATAAGATTGATACCAACTCAACATTGTACCACAAAGTCTGGGGAGAGCACCAGCCCCACATCCTTATTCAGGGCTCTGCCTCCTTAGCGTGAATTTCCAAGTACCTGCACTGAGCAGGGGGTTTCAGAGAGGTCACTAGAGCATTTTAAGTCTGTCACTGTGAGGAACTCCCTGTTCTTTACAAGTGCACTGTGACTCAGGGCAGTCCATGTTCCGCTGAATAGCTGGGGGAAAGGAGATCAGAGAGGATTCCTTCACCTGGATTCCAAAAACATTACCCATATCACTTTCCTATTCATATTCACCAGCTTAACAAGGCCAAAAAGCAATTAAACTTAGCAGAAGCCACCTACAAATCAGACACAGCATGGCCAAGGCAACACATCCCTCGGCAAGTGGGAAAAATTCAGTGTGGGCTCCAGACATTCCAGGTAGTTCCCGACATCAGGAGATAAGGCATTAATGAGGTGTTAGAGGCAAGCTATGTGAGTCAGGCTTCAAACATGTATCTCTATCCCCTAAGGCACATCTTTCCTGACTTACTGTGCCTGGAGCACAGGATGGGGGTGGGGAAACTCAAAGCATCAAGGTGGATTCGTCAGAGCAGTGGTAGGAACCTGAGAAAGGTACACACACGTCTTCCTTCACCCAAGAAAGCCCCTTCCAAGCTGTGGATCTGCCCAGGAGTGTGGAAGAAGGGTTCTTGGATACTTAGTTACAGGATAAAGATCTAGAGCAGATACATTGTATCTGACCAGACAGGGATCGAGATCAAGCTCAGTCCCTTGGGACAAACACACACAGGAAGACAAGAACACTGGAAACCACCAGAGTATGTCTCAGCTTCCACATGGCATCATACACAGCCCCATTCTCTTCCCTATGGACCTCAGTACAACTTGTCACTGACTTCAAGCTCAATACATTTAAGCAAATGGCAAAGACACACATAAATTCACTGTACCTAAACCCTTACCATTTCTCTCTAGCACTAACCTTTGAAGCATCCAGAAAACTTTGGTCAAGTTTTTTCAGATACCGCACTGGGACACACAAGACCACCCTAACACTTACACCTAGTTCTTCCTGTTCATCCCATCACTACCTAGATGTAGTGACCCTGACTCAGTGGGTTTCCAGTCTGTGCAATGAGTATAACGCAGGTTATCATTTCACAGGTGCAAGGAAGCACAAGCGTAAAGGAGGCTCTCCAGGTAAGAATAATTTCCAGTGAAAGCCACAATGGCCTCCAAGATAATGCCTAGGTAACAATCCTCAGGCAAGTGCCTCTACCAGAGGTGGAAGGGGTCAATCAAGAATTGATCTCATCCCTTGGCTGAAGATTTGCCCTGCTTCCTGCAGATTATGCCCAAGGTCAGCAGCCTCACAACCTTAGTCCAGTCCATCTAAGGTTTATAAAACTTTGATCATAGAGCATATGCACTATTTTCCAATTCTCAGCACTATCAAGGACCAAAGATAATAGTGAAGGAGCTGAAAAACATCAGTCCTTCAAGACATCCAAAAACCTGCCCCCAGAAAGTATTAAACATGAACTAAAAAAGGGTTACATATTTGAGAGCATGCACAACAGTAGCTCCCTCAGACAATACCACTGGCTCCTGCTTGTACCTCATCAAGTCAGTGGATCATTAACAAGGTGACAACATAACTGGAATGGAATCGGAACCTTCTCCACATCTCCACATAGGAGTTTATGGCTGCTCAGAAGGGAAATACTGCCCGTGATGAGCAGACTACTCACTCCAAGAATTGAGGAAAGTTCAGAAACAGCTGGCTACATCCTCCTGCATACACAGTTCGATACTTCCCACTTCAAAGTTCAAGCAGCCACATGGAAAGCAAAGTGTAAGAGCATCCGTCTGATGAATCCTGTTAATCCACACAGTTGGATGCCCCTTATCCTGGGTGAAAATCTATATACAATTCATCGGTGATAAAGTAGAGTATCTTCTAAAAGCTTTCTGACACAGAAAAACTACAACCAATGGGATAAAGACTCACACTAAACAAGAGCATCATGGCAGTTACAAATGTGTATAGATACAGGGCCAATAACCATTGGGAACAATGATGGAACACAATCACCTGCAAACATGCAAGTCTAGGTCTAAGAGCCCAGTATGTGCCAGCTTTGTAGGGCAGACCAGTGTGAGCCAGGCTTCAGTCAATACTGTGTTTCCAGAGAAAACTGGAAGCTGAAATTCCTTCCAGGGTATCAGAAAGGTGAAAATCCTGACTGCTCAGCCTCCTGCTTTCTGATGGGAATGAAACCATTTTGACACATAGAGAACATCGGGCATGTAAGCTAAAGTAGGACCCACACTCTTGCCATCAGAGCCTGGCAGGATGAGGAACAAACTCAGTATGGGACAATGGACAACAGTCTTGCAAGTCTTTGCCTTGGTCAGCAGCACATGTGACCTGATAGACTGAGTGAATTCCCACAGGTTGACACTGTGGTGACTGGAACAGATTCGCAATCTTTCTCCGGGTCTCCAGACAGGGACTCTGTCTGCCAAGAAGGGAAAGCAGTGCTGACCAAGGTGTGCACTGTCTTCAGCCCATCTGGGATAGTCCCCCATCTCTGGGGATGCCAGAGATGTCAAGAAAGACCAGGCAGGAAAAAAAAAAAGAAAGAAAAAGAAAGACCAGGCAGCCATGTGCAGAACAAAGTGGAAGAGCATCCATCTGTCCTAGAGTGCTGATGGCAATTGCCCAGGTGGACAGCCTTGGATTTTCAGGCTAAGAAACCACAATGAATGAGATAAAGACCCCACAAAACAAGAAGATGTGGTACAATGAACACTTTCCTGGTAATGAGCACACTAAGGACACTGGCTTAAGCATTATACAAAGTATCCATGAAACAAAATCATTTGTATCCCTTTAATATGTTGAAATAAGGACAGGGAATTCCTGAAGTTACAACTATATAAATACACAATGACTTTGACAAAAGAAGACAGGAATTAGAAGATGCCACCCCCTATAGAACACATTGAAGAACCTTAAATCTCAGTGCCCAGTGTGGGCATTGAGGGAAAGCCCTGCATGAAACAGACCCAAACCATTGTCCATGTAATCAAACTGCACGTGTTCCCACACAAATTGAACCTAAAATTTCTCCAGGGCATCAGGAAGGAGAAAAACTCACTAGACCATCTCAAATCCTTTCTTCTGGGATTGAACCATTTTGACACATGTGGACCAAGAGCATGAGGCACGCAAGCTGATGGACACCCTATACTCTCACCATCGGCTTGGCAGGATGACCTCACACAAAACCCACATAATGGCTTCATGAGCAGTGGAAGATAGCCTTGAAAGACTTTGCCTCAGTGGGTCAGCACAGTGTCCAGTCCAACTCTAAATCTCTGATTCACCCCGCAGGGAACACAGGTAGATGACTGTTTCCAACACAGTGCTTCCTTCTGTTTCATTCCTTCGAGGACCCAATGGGAAGGGAGGCATTCTCATCAGGCTTCATTGCAACTCACGGAGCTGCAGAAGCTGAAATATCGAGGACAGAATTAAGTCTACTGTAACAGTAGATGAATTGCACATGCTTCCCATAGTCAAGGGAAAATTAGCGTTTATAAACCATAACCAAAGCTTACAAAAACAAACTCCTAATAACTTCAGATCATCTTTCTCCCTCAAGAGTAATACCATGACATGCATTAACTGACATTTTAAAATATTCATTGAAATGGAAACCTAAGATCCCACCTTGTGTTCTAATCTGATATGGTTAACACATTGCCTTCTACCACATTGCCTCCAACATTTCCTATTATTTCCCAAAATGAGGAAACATTGGAAACAAGCATGCCTCAAAGGAAGCTTTAGGAAATCTATTGAAGCATTTAGTTGAAACACAAAATTATGACCAACACATCAGGATCACATAGAACAGGGCAAACCTCCCTTACCAGAGGAAAGTCTAGGTCTCTCTCCCGAGAGGAGGCTGTGTTCAGGCTCCTTCTGAGCCATCTGCTATCGTACCTGTGAGGCAGGTGCCTGAAGACCACTATTCTCACCATCCAAACGATGTGTGATCTTTAGCAACTAGTGGGGCTATATCCACTGGCAGGTCCTTGAACAGGAAGTTACAGACTCCCTTCGTGGCAGCTCTGATGACTTCGTCTCACCTACAGCTCAGGGCCCAGGAATGAGAATATCATGTACCAACCTACTAGACACATCTTAGAGTGTGTAGCAACAGGAATTCTCAGAGACCAGGCCTGTAATTCCCCCTCAGATACTCCAAGGGGTCACTCCGGGCCTAAGTAATGACAAAGGAAGAGGCAGGGGAGACCACATCCTTTTAAAAATCACAATCCTGAGGGTCATACATCAGTCCCATTTATACCCCATGGCCAGGACAAATAGTCAACCATGACCTAATTATCATAAAGACCAGCTCCTCACATATCTAATAGACACTGAAAGTATAACCAGAGAGGCTGTGAGCAATGAGTCCAGCGGCATTGCAAACATCAAGACTTAAGTACCTCGACAGGCAGGAGACAACCCTCTTGGAGCTAGTCCCAGGCCATGTGGGCATCACCCCCATGGAAGCACTGAGCATGCCCAAGTATGTGGAACCCTTGGAAATAGAACCATTGCAGTCTTGACAAAGACTGATCTGGTGGAGAAATTTCTGAAGATGAGTCCTTGATGTCATACAAAACCTTGTCAACCAGATGAAGGCTGGCAACTAAAATTACCTGTCACCAACAAGTGACATTCTGAGATATACTTGATACCTTCCTCAAAGGGAACACACTATGTTCCCACTATGATTCTGGGAACCTGTGAAAGTCAATGACCTCTTCAGGGCTGCTCTCTGCCCCGTCGCCAGTTCTCAGGAAGACCAGAGAAGGGTGGTGATCACTTCCAAGAAAGTACCAGGTGGAAGCAGATAGGACAGCCTTTTTTGGATGACATATAACACCTGTCATGGGCACCTACCCTATGATGTTGTCAGGAAGATGTAAGGCTCCACACCATGATTCTACAGCATAGGATGTCAAGGATGGAGTTTCCCTAGTTGGACAAGTCCCTCAATTTGCCATCACCTAACTCACACCAAGAAGAAAAGCCAAGCGTGTTCCATAAGGAGAATATACCTCGTCAACCTCCAGGAAACCATGCTAGAGCTCAACCTAAGATCAGGGCAGAGAGGAAATGCTTCCTTTCCATGACACATGCAAAGTCAGATGGAAAGAAGAGCCCTTAACTTCACCTTTTGACCACCCCAGGGGAGTCCGTGTCAGAAAAGATTGAACAGCTGATAGAGTACCATGGATGTGGAAGCCAGGGTGAAGACTGAGTGGACCCAGGTACACAATTAATACTGCCCATGTAATCCACATCCAGTGGGTCTTCCTTTCCTGTGGGTAAAGTGGTAAATCACCACCAGAACACACAGGATAGGTGGTGAGAAATGTTACCTGGGCCATCCAATATTTTGCTTGGAAAAGACCCCCGTATGGACATATAAGCACCAAGAAAGTCTGGAAGAGTCAAAGAATGACCTGGGTTTAATCCAACAGTAGCCCAGATGGGGTCAGACACTGACAGAAGAGCGAATCTAGCAAGCTGAAAGTCAGTATAGTGACAGCTGCCCCCAAACACTAAGAGATGCCAAATCCAAAGCAATCTGTGCTTTGAAAGACAGAGGCCCTTTCACAGCCCCTGCCTCAGACACTGTCTCCTCCCTAGAAGACACAAGTAGTACAAGAATGTGAAGGACCTGCTGCGGCCACCTTTGCAGTAGTAGCCTTGGAGATAGACCTTGCCAGGCAAAGCTCTAGTCTCCCTGGACCAGCACAGCATCTCCAGGACATAGGGAATGGCCTGCCAGGACAGCAGCGAAGTCCTCCCACAGCCAGCTCCCTGAAGCCCTAACTTTGAAAGACACCCTGATGTCAGCCTGGTCTGCTTACATTCACAAGGCACAGAGCTTCCAGAGGTTTCCCATCAAAGGCAGGGAAGTGCTGCTAGTGGAGTGGCAGCCCCAACCATTGCACTCTCAAGAGCCCCAGGAGGCTCCTGGTGCTGGAGCAGGGGTGCAGTCTCCACCTCAGCTCAGCTCTGCTGCCTAGGAATCCAGAGTTTAGGACCAAGTCACCTGTGGTCATGTGTCCACAAGATGTGAGGACACATGGATGAGCTTCTGAGTGCCCTGCATTGACCTGATTTGAGAAAAAGCCTAGGGCTGAACATCCACGTCTCAAACACTTTTCATGATTTTGAGTTCTGGGATGGAATTGCAGAGTTCTGTCAGTCTGAGCAGGTCCTGCCACATCCAGCTATGCAGGCTGCATGCCACACAGTAGGGGACACTACTACAGCTGTGTCAGCCTCCCAGGAGACACTCCCTGTAGAGTAGAGTTGCCTCTTGGGATGTTTTCTGTAAAGCGTATCAAGTGTAGAGTCTTGTTATTTCTTTTAATTTTGGTTTGACATTTAATAACTATAGTATGTACTGGTTATGATTCAAGCAACAGTTATAAAGTTTAGTCTTATTCTTACCCTCAGAGTTGGCACCCTTGAGGCAACTATTGTGAAGAGTCTGATACGCTTTCTTCTACCTTGCATGTTTTTCATGTTTATGTTTTAGCACCACGCTCTAACCAACTGAGCTAACCAGCCACCTTCCATGTTTATATTTTAACCAAGTTGTCACGTGATACTTAGTTTGCAGAAACCTGTCTGGTATGTATTTCCTAAATGACATACAGATCTCTTATTTTGTCAGACTCTTTCTCCTGTGAAGACAGTAAGACTGAGAACAGGTGGTAACTTAGACTATGACTTTGCACAGCCTGTTGGAATAGTGAACTGGGAGATGCCCAGCAATTGTGTTATGGAATTGCTCACAGTGACTACTTTCCAAACCAAAAAATCAGGCCCCACAACGTGAATATCTTTGCAGTGGCAAGTGAAGAACAGGCCCTGTGGTTATTGTTCCCAGTGTGGTAAGCAGCAGCCAAAAGGGATCTGAGTCCCCCTAGACACACTCTCGCAACCTTCTTACAAACACAGAACCCCAATTAGGAAATATGAAGGAACTAACACAATTAATATCCTATCTGTGTAACAGTGTTCTGGGACACTGGGACACACTCTTCAGTGAAAAGTTCCTCAGTAGTTTTACAGTGTAATCATGAGAATGAAGGATAAAGCTGTAAGTAATGATTATTCTTGTATATACACGTGCATTCATAGCAAAAATATGGACTGGGTTTACATTCACTAACTTATTACAAATTTTGCATTTGGGCACAGGAAAGATGTTTTTCTCCTGTATTATGAAACACAGCTTAGACGTGTCAGCAAGAATTCTAGTATCTCACTCATTGGATTTGAAACAGTTAACTTCAACTGCCAATAATGGCATTTGTTTCTACACAATCCTATTTTTCTTCCTTCACTGCATTAGCTTAAACCTGCAGGCAACCCATCAATACATAAATACACGTATGAAATCAACATTAAGACAACATCATCTAAATTTTCCAGTTTCTAATTCAGTTTTATATTTAGCTTATTTCTGCCAGAGAAGTCCCTTTGATCCAGTATCTCTCCTCTGTATTTTTAAGTGCACTTTCCAGTGATTGTAAGAATCTTTTTCCTGTAACTTGTATATGTGGTGATTTAGGTATTTTTTTTTTCTTATAGAAGAATTATGTTCTTGGAATTACTTGAACTCCTTTCATGATATCCTGTTTATGTATTGACGGGTTATGCTTGCTATTACGTGGCACCTGGGAAGAACAAGCCCCACAGATCACGAAGGCAATTCCTTGCTGACCTCCCACAAGGACGTGAGTTGTACCTGTGTCTAGCACCTAAAACTAAAGCCTGTTCCATTCCACAATAATGAATTGCAAGTTTATATTACATGTGACAGGACTGCAGGCAAGAGAGAATCAGACATCTTCCACTTACCAGGGACATCCACATAATTGATGCTTCCTTCACTCCCTTATTTTATGCAAAACAGATCCTCACATGAATGTAACCAATACCTCCTCAACACCTCCCGCCTTTGTTTTCTCTGTACACCTTTAAAATGCTGACACTGTGAACATCTCTTTCCAGAAAGAGGAGCCCTAGCTTGTCCTCATTTGCCTTAAACTTCCATTGATTGAGATTTTTGCCCCAATTATTTGAGTCAATACTAGTCAGTATTACCCATGACTATTCAGGAATGAAACTTTGCACTCAATTTTTACTGGTACTCTTTTGGGATTGGTACCATGTTAGACTTTATCAATTAGGTATGCTACACCTCTTACCATTCTCTAAGATCATGTGAAAAGCAACGTTTACTCCTCCATGAATTTTTCACAAATCAGAACATGGAAGTATTTAAAGGAAATAACAATACATAACACCCCTTTCTGGGCAAGCTTAAAAGCTTCCCTCCCACATGAATAGCCTCTTATTCACCATCCAACTAACCTTCCATTCCTACTGTGTGGTAGATATCTGAAGACTGCATCATTTGGGCAGAAGGGAATGAGTGTTCTGGGGGACCAACCCATGTACTACAAAGACCTTTTCCAAATCCAGGACCACTCTTCCTTCAGTGGTGGGTCAGGGCAATGAATAGGAGTGTGCCCCTACGCTGGCATGCCCCCACCCCACTGGGCACATCTTTTACACCAGGCACCATCAAAGCAGGGTCAAGTCACATTCGTTCTATGATCCCCAGAGAGAGACAGAAAAGCTTACCTCATTGCTGAGGACACGATCCTGAAAAGTCCAGATTTCACCTCCACTCATTACTGTAGAGCAAGAGGTTACGTGGCTACAGACAAGTGAAATTGAGCAAAGAAATGGCTCCGCAGGAGTCAACTTGAAGATGGACAACATGACTCAGGTAAGCACAGGATACAGTCTCTTCTCCAGTCCAGCTGTCAGTACACACTGTGTGACAAGAAGCTCAGCACTTGTCCTCAAGGCCGCATCAAAAGAATGAGAGAACAAGTTGTTTGAGGAGAAGGAAAGCAGATTATTTCCCAGCAAAGGAGGAAAAATGGCACAGTATCATCTCAAAATCCAAATTCCCTGAATGTAAGCAGAAATACAGAGCTTTTAGAGGGAGGGCTCTCAGTTCTAGGCTACTGTGGTTAACTATTCCAATCACCCCATCTCTGCCAAGGACAAAGTCTGTGACCTCCACCTACCTGGGAGACTCCAGGCCTGGGCTGGCTCAGCTGTCTCCTGTAACACAAAGAGGCATTCCCCAGGGCCCTCCTTAACACCCTGCCTCAGGCAGGGATGCAGGCTTCAAGTCCCAGAAAGTTGGGGAAGTTTTAAGGAAACGGAAGATATTTTTGCCATTTGTTTTTTTCAGGTCATTCTCTCTTATAAGACATCTTCTGGGATCAGGTGTCCCAGGCACTTTAATATAAAGGTAGCTCAAGGGGAAATTACAGGAGACACAAATGACACACCTCTGTCATCTCTTCCTGCAGATTTCCCCTGATGTTGAATACACCTTAGAGCTCCTCTGCAATGCCCTGGGGATGAGAGTCACAGCCACCACTTTGACTTCACCAAGGAATTGCTGTGCTTATTGAAGAGAGGGGGCTTGGTCTCTTCCAATAACTGCCTTCTATGAAGAGGACATTTACCTTGTCCTGATCTGCTTCACAACCCCATCAAGGCAGAAGAGGTGGCTCCATCATAAATCATCTGAGAATTCTAGGAACATGTCATTGCTTAAGGCTACCCATGCATGCAGATGGAGAGGTAAGCTCTCCACATCCAGCCCAGTGGAGGCTCATTTATGAGAAAGGAGTAATGACACCAGAGACCCTTCAAATACTATACATCAGGTAGAGTCAAATCATGGGTAGTGACCAAGATTCTTTGCCTGGTCCAACTGGAGTCAGGCTTGCGAACCTTCTAATGGGCCCATCTGTGTGCTTCCTTGTGAAACCCAGGTTATGCAAAGAACCTGCTTAGTCCATCTTGCAAGAACACCCTCCCCATCCCTGGTATCTGATGTGTCAGGTCCCTTATCCTCCCACCACCCCCAGGCGGTATCATCTTCTTGGCTTCTCTTTGGCACCAATCCTGTTAACACAGTTCAGCCTGAATCCCCCCCCGACCCCTGACATTTCCTCTTGGTAACTTCCCACCCACTGACCACACACTGCTCCTTGGCTATCAATTCCCACTTGCCTGTACCACATGCAGAGTTGAACCTGGTTTTTCTCCCTCACTGCAGAAGAGACTATTGCAGCGGTCCACTGAATTGAGGAACACTCACAAACTCCTGGGAGAACTTTGCATTGGCAATTCAGAGCACCTGCAAGCACTCGACTTACTAAGTGACCTCAAGGACATGACCGTGAACAAGGATCTTGAACTCCTAAGGAGCTTTGCCAGGTCCTGGAACTCTCCACTGAGGTGAGTAAAAAGGCTGCCTTAAATAAACCAGGAAACCTGGGAAGAGGCCTATGGCATGGCACCCCAACCTAGCCAGGGGCAGTTCAGTCAAGACAGCAACTGTGAGGAGTCCCAGGGAGCACTTAAGAGCACATCCCTGTCTGAGGACAACAAGCCTCATGTCTTCCCAGAGTAATGAACACTCTTTCATCCCAAAACATAAGATTCACAGTTTTTATTATAAATAAAACCTTATTTATAATAGCCAAAAAGAACTGATGTGTCATGAATGGGTGAAGGGTTACAGAGTGTGGTGCACCTGTACTATGGAAACCCACTCAGCACTAACAGAATCAACAAGCTTTGAAATACAACTTGGATAAATCTCCAAGGAATTATGCACAGTGAAAAAGGCCAATCACAAAAGGTTAGATGCTTCATGATTTCATTAATATAGCATTCTTAGAATGAAACAAGCTTATGAGAACAAAGTTTATTCATGGTGCTAAATAAAGTCTCCCAAGCTGGGCTGTAACAATTCTCATTGAGTAGTTTTTTTTAAACCATGACAAAACAGCTATAAGTGTATTCTAAAGACTTTTCAAAGCCAAATAAGAGTTTAAGCTTTTAACTATTTTAGAGCAATAATCTGTCACGGGATTGGAGTTTTTCCCTTTTTATCTTGTGCTGTTAAAGGGGAACTCACTCCTGTGTCCATCACTCACAAAGAGAAGGTCATAGTGGAAATTAACCACAGCCTGTGTGACTGTCATGCAACAGAGTAGCCTCTCCCTAACAACACGTTCCTGGGAAAGAACAAGTTTCCAATCCATACCCCACATGTGGGCCCCCAGGTTCACCAGGATGAGCTGAGGTCATCTTACTGCTCATGTGTCCCTGGTGCTCAGTGTCTGGGAAAGTCCCTGAGGACCAGCCCTGTGCTCTCAGTGATGAACAGGAAGGACCTCCCACCCTGAACACCCCGTCTATAATATGAGGACCTATTTTAGAGAATATAGGCTTCTGACATTTTCCATCTTTACTGACACAATCTGTTGTGTTTTCTAGTTCTGGGTTTCTTTGCCATGGCAATTCAGAAGCCACTTCTGTTCCAGTACAGAAGGATCCATTGAATAAGGAATTCTAGAGACCCTCCACAAATATGTGGTAGGATGATATCAAGTAGGAACTGAGAGTAAATGCCCTCTTTTTGAAGGACAGTGTTTCATAGTCATCTCTAATTTGGACAGAGAAACAGGAACCCTTGTTTTCTATGAGTGATTTCAGACAGCAAGAAAGGCACAGTTAAACCTTTGCAGTTAGTGTTGACTGAAAGACTTCCCTCTATAGCCAAAGAGGAGTAAGTTTCCATTTAAAGGTATCATTTTCAAGGTGACCAGTCACCAGCACAAGAAATTAGTAATGAAAAACATGAAATATTCAACATGTTTCATTTTGGACAGTAACCTGATGTAAGTGTTCATACAAAAAAAAAAAAAAAAACACCTTGTCCTAACCTGGACACTGTTACTTGGAGGCGTAACATGGCAACACTTGACTGTTGAAGACAACTCCAAGTGGCTGAAAACTCTGCTCTCTACAACAAATGAAACATTTGGCCACACATAAGGAGGTAATTATGAGCTCAGAAGTCTGATCCCATGTGATAAGCAAGTTGAATTCCTCTCAGCACAACTGAGGCTGAATTGGCCACACATTTCCTGTGATTACAATTGTGACAGAGTACCCCAGACTCACAGGCTCAGTCCTTATGGTCACAGACTCACAACATCTGCCAGTCAGTTCTCAACTTTACTGGCATATGATTCCTTCTGAACTGGAGACCACAAAATGGGATTCATCTTCTGCATCCCATGATCCATTATTAAGTGAAGATGCTAATATATGGCAGAGAGAAGTAAGGACACAGAGACTGTCCTGTCTTCAACAGCCAGTATGATCAGAAGGTGGGCTCTAGTGCTGACCTCACTGACCCCTCCTCCCCCAGAGCCGTGGGCATGAAGCAAACCTGGCCCTGCCTGTGTTGCCAGCACTGGGGACCAGAGCTCAGAGAAGAGCTCCATGCTGCAAGCTCTGAGGGGAGCCACCCTTCCCAGAGGCAGTGGTATCGTAACACAAGATGACCCTCTCTTAGTGCTGAAACTCAGAAAACTTGGGCAGGAAGATGAGTGGAGAAGATCAGTTGCTAGGACTGAGATTGAGATTTCAGATGTTTCAAACATGGAAAGGAAATTCGTCAACCTAAGATGTCACTGCTGTGGAAAAAGATGCCATCAGTCACAAGCTAAAATCTAGAGCCAGCTCCTCACACGTCCAGTAGACCTTCCTGGTATTACCAGAGTGACTGGGCAGTCAGCCCACTGACACTCAGTGCCAGAGTGAAGGCACTTGAAGGCACTCAAAGAAGTTCATTGCAAGCCAGAGACAGTCTACACAGCAGTAGTCCTCAGTTACATGGACGTCACCACCACAGAAGCAACCTACATTGCTCGGGAAGCAGATCCTGACACACAGTACTGTAGTAATCTTGACCAAGCCTGATCTGGTGGACAAAGATACCAAAGATAAGGTCTTCCGTGTGGTACCAAACCTTCTGTGCCACCTGAAGGCTGCGGACTACTATGGGCACATTGCTCAAGACCAAGTAAACTCACCAGTGCTGATCAGCTTCTAACCAGCTGTACTGCCACACTACGATGCTTGCTAATCACACTTATTATCAGTGTATAGGATAAAGTGCTTTGCATCTGCTCACAGAATTTATAATGTGATCAACAGCAAATTACAGACATAGCCATCACATTGTTTGTTTTCCTTTTATAGCCAACTCTCTGGAATTCTGAGCCTTTCTTCCCTGAAAAGCATCTCCAAAGAAAAACACAAGAAGTGGCCAATAACTGGAAAGGATGACTGAAAGCTACTTTTCCCACCCATTGGCTCAGTTTTTCCCTGCAACAGAAGTGGACAAAGCTAAATGCAGGAGGACATGCAGCCAGCTGTTTCTGAACTTTCCTCAATTCTGAATGCTGTTGACAGCAGCATCCACTTGAGGAAGAGCATGACCCTGGCTATGCTTCAATTCATGGGAGCTCAGGCAACTGATACATCAGGAGCAAATTCCTTTCACCAAGAAAAGGAAATTTAATCGTCCCATTTAGATCAAATGCACACTCTTCTTACAAGTTCAAGGAAGGGAAGAAAGAATTCCTTATGGACATACATTGTAAACTAAGTATTTCAGATCCCATTTCTCCTAACATAGTGAGGTGTATGGCAATGATAGGCAACAGGTGATAACATTACAATGGTCACACATGTAGAGACCACACCTAGCCACCACAACACCCAGAGGGATCACTTGTAATTATATTCAACAGTCACCTTTGAACTCATAACATCTAAGGGAGAGCTGACACATGAGCTAGGTCTAACTAGATAGATTGACACACAATTCCATGTATTTAGTGAGAGAAAAATGTGAGATTTAAAATCACAGCTCATTCCTTGACTTAAGAGGTTATTTGAAACTTTTACATTGCTTCTCTATTTCATTCATTATCCCCAATGCTTCTAATAAGCGCTGAGCCCATTCTTCCGCAGAATATCCAGTGATTTGCACTTTATTAACTGGGCTGCCCAGGCCACACCTTCACTTTCTTGATCCACTCATTTGCACCCAGGCCCACATCTGAGCCAACCAGGAGACCTGAGGCCTCTGATGGAAGAAAACGTACGATGATCAGGGCAGAGAGTGACCAGGATCAGAGGCCAAACGTGTTCCCAAGTAGGGAAGACATTCTGGGGTACATTCTTCGCCTTCCTCACACAGGCCCAGTGGGGTTCAGTCCCAGTCACCACCAAGTGGCCAGGTCAATACCACCCCTCAATGGCTGCTCCATGTGACACTTGTTCAGAGCATTCAGGCCTTGCTGGGGTCACTTCTCAAGTAGTACCAGATACAGGCAGATAAATGACCACCACAGAAGCCCTTGTCCTAATGTTTAGAAACTGAACATGCTATATGACATGGCAAGGGAGTATGAAGGGGAAACATTGATGTTCAAAGTCAGACAAGATTCAGAAATCTTCCTTCTTCCCTTAGAATGAGCCTCTAAACAAGATTGTCCAATGAAATAATTCAAAAAAGGAAAAGCCAGTAGATCACTGATTCCTTCATCTTTCAAATGAAAAGCTCCATTAGTGGAGCTTTTCTCTAGAGGGGCTGAATCAAGAATTGCAACATCTTTGTGGTAAGAGTAAGGTGGATAAGATTATCAACGGCATTTAGTTTAACCTTCAAATGAAGGCATACATGCCATGAATAAACAATCTTTTTGTTAAGGCTTAAGTCTCCTATGCAAGCAATTAACAGTATCCCCTGGACAAAAAAGCCCAGGTTTCCACATTTTCTGGACTCTTACCATCCATGAAGGCAGAAATATACCAGTTATTGCTCAATTGTTTCACACACCATGAGAAGAGAGAAAGTTAAGATGATCTTCCCAGAAGAGCCAACTATTGACTCAGACCACTGGACACTTTTTTTACCTTCCTCACGCCAGAAAGGCTAAGCTGCTTTGAGAGCCCTCATATTTCAGGGGGACCGGGATGGCCTGCTTCTCATGAGCTGAGTTCAGCACAGCTATCACGAGAGGCAGAACATTTCCCACCCTGCACAGACACAGCGAAGTCTGCACCGACAGCCCCGATCTCTACCCTTCCCTAGTGGCGGCTGTTGTCCCAGCTCAGTACCACATCCACAAGAAAACACCTGCAAGGACAGCTCTGAGGGGAATGAAGACATGGAGAGCATGACCAGCAGCTGTTTCCACATCAGAGAGAGCTCACTTCCTCCCCGCAGAGGAGCCAGACAGGCCCAGCATTCACACAATGTGGTGATGGGGATGGAGTCCGAATCCCACTCCTTGAATTGAACACTGATACCTTCCTGCCCAGAGAAAATAGTGTATTTGACAATGGAGCAGGAATCTTTCCTTCTCACATTAACACTGACACCAACTGAACATTGTTGTTCCAGAAGGTCTGGGGATATCAGTGACCCTGCATTCTACTTTCAGGTCAGGGCTCTGCCTACTCAGCATGAATTTCCAAGTAGCTGCACTGACCAGGGAGTTTCCTGAAAAGTTTACTGGAGCATTTTAAGTATGTCACCATCAGAAAAATACCTGTCCTTCCCAAGTGCACCACGAGACTCGGGGGGATCCATATTCTGCTGCACAGCTACAGGAAAGAAGGACCAGAAAGATCCCTTCAACTTGAATCCAAGAACATTACCCAAAGTCATTTTCTATGCAGATCAAATGTACAAAGCCAAAAAGCAATCAAACTCACCAGAACCTACCTACAAACAAGACACATGGACAATGCACCATATCCCCTCAGTAAATAGGAGAAACTCACCATGGGCTCTCCAAACATCCCAGGAAGTGCCCAGTATCAAAAGATAGGCAATGAACAATAAGCTAGAAAGAAAATCCCTGTGTGTCTGGCTTCAAACATATGTCTTAGCGCAGAGTCTATCTCTTAAAGTACATCTTTGGTGGACTGTGCCAGGTGCATAGGATGGGGACAGGGAAGCTCAAAGGCTTCCAGGGAAGATCAATCAGAAGTAGAAACCAAAAGTAGATCTATACACCTATTCCTTCACCCAAGGAAGCCTTTACAAAGCTGCAGACCTGCCCAAAAGTGGAGGAAGGATCCTTGGATCCATACATTTACAGGATAAATACAAGGTCTATAGCAGGTTCATTCTACCTGGTCAGCTTGGATCAGGACCAAGCTCAGTCCCTTGGGACTCACATGAAGACAGGAAGCCAAGAAAACTGGAAACCCTCCAGAGTATAGGTTTGCACTTCTACTTGGCAGCATACAAAGCCCCAATCCATCATCACTATAGGCCTGAGTCTAAATTGCAACTTGAGACCCACACTCAAGGAAATGGAGAGGACACGAACTCTCCATCCCCAACCACCTCTCCTACTCCAGCACTGAGCTTTGAAGGATATGAAAAGCCTTTGGTCCTATCATTACAGACCCCACACAGAAACACCCAAAATCACCCTGGAACTCCCACCTAGATCTTCCTCCTCATCCCATCCTACTAACCTGTGTTGATTCTGGCTCAGTGCCCTCCAGGCACTGTGTGGTGACTGACAGAGGTAATGATTTCAAGCACAAAACAGCACATACCCATCAGACAGGACCTAAGATGGTCAGTGCACTGCCAGTGAGATGGAGCTTGGGAATATGTTTCAGCTTCGTCCTGATTTAGCTCTCAGAGGATCCAGTGAAAAGGCAGGGTTTCCCCTTCAGGCTTTACTACAATCGATGGGGAACATGGAAGACAGAACTAAACTTACTAGGGTTTGTTTTTATAAGCTATGGTTGTGTCTTTTCAACTTCTAAGAATGGTCAATCTCACTTGTTATGAGAAATTTAATAATTTCTGGAGGACTAAGATAAATTGAGGGCCTCTTCCCCTGCTAAAAAGTAATAGGGTGAAGAATATATTGTCAGAAATGCATTAACTGACATTAAGATATTCACACAGAAGTGGAAACCTAAGACATCATCTCTGTTGCACACAGACTGGATTGATGAATGCTTATCTGTTTCTCCCACTATTTGATATTTTTGTTGCTTTCATAGCAATAGACAAAAATAAGAAGGTCTCTAAGAAATCTTTGCAGATGGTAAGATATTTAGTAGAAGGTGACATTGTAACAAAAGCATCACAGGAAAGAGAATCCTCAGATATCACTAAGGGTGTCAAGGTTGTTTCAGTGAATACGTAACAGAGCCTATAACCAGGAATGAAAACAGCTGCATCAAATTAAAGAGAAAATGTGAAGCTTGTCATTACTGCTAACTCCTAGTTGTACGAGTAGTTGAGGTCAAGATTGAGGTCCTCCAACAATTAGGGACAGTGATAGAGAAAACTGAAGTCCCACTGGAGACTCATGCTTTAAAAGACAGTTGTAGCAGAAATTAACCACACGCTGTGTAATGTTTCAGACTAGAGGATGACCTCCACAAGAGATGAACCAGGGCATGTACAGGACTCCCTGTAAGGGAGGATTAACTTTTTGTCCTCAGTGTGCCAAAATATTACTTTGACCGATCCCAAGCATTAGAGTCAGGGAACAAGATCCTGAGGGGCAGGTAACACCTAAGCGGATGCCTCACAATCCAGTATGCACAGAACTCTGGTCCCCAGCTTCCTGACTAAAGGGCAGCTTTCTCAGGTTTAATCATGAGGACTCATTTGTCACACTCTGTGATAGTACAGGCTCCTTTCTGTCATCCCCTCAGGGCTGCTAACCCTCCTCTTCTCCTGGATCAGGCTGCACAGGAAAGTTTAGCTTAAGGCAGCCAAACAAATCCAAATGGAAAATATGCCACACAGATGTCATGAAGTTTTGGGGAGAAGACACATGACCCTCATTACTCTGGACCCCAAGCTGTGTGTGAAATTTATGGGAACCTGCCTGTGGGATGGAAACCTACTTGTCTATGGCTGCTGGGCAGCAGGTCAGGGTATTAGAGTAGGAGACAGGGCTGAGGAGACTGATACAAGATTGCAACGTGGGTGCAGGTGTTAGAGTAACTAAGGGGGTTTATAACCATACAGGCACTGGCTTCAGCTGGCTTGTCAGCTACATGAACTTTCATGAAACTACATGAACCATGTAGGTCACCCAGCAAGAACTTTGACTAATTACACTATCATTTACATTGTGGTTTTAAGATTTTCCTACTCTTATAAGTGCCATGACAATTCCAAAACTATGTAAGATATAAAAATGGAAGGGAACCCAATTCTAAGAATTACTACCCAAATTCTTAGTAAAAACCAGTCCTGTAGCCTTGAGTATTCTTCCGCTCAATTTATCACACTTTGTAAGACCAAAAACCCCTTCCTTTCAGGACAACTGCTCTTTGAGCCTCAAGTGTACTTTTGCTATCAGTCTTCTGATAAAACCTACTTGCTTTCATTTACACGGTGCAGCCTGAGATTCTTCTCAGTCACCAAAAACCTAAAAGAACCTCCACTCAGGACAACAAAGGACAGGGCAAAGTAGATTGATTTCTGTGGTATGTCTGGAAGGTGGCACCCAACAGAGGCACAGGCCATGTACAGCCAAAACCCAACACAAAACCTTCCCAGGAGAGGCAAGCAAGGCCTATCGCTTAAGTGAAGGGATTCCAGCCCATCTCTGTAGTACGTGCCACAAACATTTCACAAGCACCATTTCCAACCTTCCACTGGAGCAATGTATCTCCCTGCCCCTCACAGCTCTGTGGCCAACTGGAAACTTCAGAGGCCAAGACCCCTGGGCTGCTGCTTCCAGCTGCTTCGTGCCCAGGAGATTTACCATGGGCTCCCCAGACATCCCAGGAAGTGCACAGCATCAAAAGATAAAGCAATGAACAATGAGCTGGAAGGACAAGTCATGTGTGTCTGCTTCCAAACACATATCCCAGTGCATAGTCTATCTCCTAAAGTACATCTTTGGTGGACAGTGCCAGATACACAGGATGGGGCCAGGGAAACTCAAAAGCATCCAGGGAAGATTGATCAGAAGTAGGAACCAAGAGTAGGTCCACATACCTATTCCTTCACCCAAGGAAGCCTTTACAAAGCTGCAGAACTGCCCAAAAATGGAGGAAGGATCCTTGGATCCATGGATTTACAGGATAATGACAAGGTCTATAGCAGGTACATTCTATCTGATCAGCTTGGATCAAGACCAAGCTAGGTCGCTTGGGACTCACATGAAGATAGGAAACCAATAACACTGGAAACCCTCTGGAGTATAGGTTCGTGCTTCTATTTGGCAGCATACAAAGCCCCACAGTCCCTTATCACTGTAGCTTTGAGTCCAACTTGCCACTAACTTGAGACCCAGCACACTCAAGAAAATGGAGAGGATACAAACTCTCCATCCCCACCTCCTCTCCCTATTCAGCAGTGAGCTTTGAAGGATATGAAAAGCCTTTGGTCCTATCATTACACACCCCACACAGAAACACCCAAGATCACCCTGGGACTTCCACCTAGCTCTTCCTACTCCACCAATCCTACTGACCTGTGTTGATTCTGGCTCAGTGGTCTCCAGGCACTGTGTGGTGAC
>CAUYRT010040361.1:0-13698 GCA_963574885.1 Lepilemur ruficaudatus
AACAACCCAAATATTCATCAACAGGTGAATGGACAGCTGGGTGCGGTGGCTCACGCTTGTAATCCTAGCACTCTGGGAGGCCGAGGCGGGTGGATCGATCAAGTCAGGAGTTCGAAACCAGCCTGAGCAAGAGCGAGACCCAGTCTCTACTAAAAACAGAAACAAATTAATTGGCCAACTAAAAATATATAGAAAAAATTAGCCGGGCATGGTGGTGTATGCCTGTAGTCCCAGCTACCCGGGAGGCTGAGGCAGGAGGATTGCTTGAGCCCAGGAGTTTGAGGTTGCTGTGAGCCAGGCTGACGCCACGGCACTCTAGCCCGGGAAACAGAGTGAGACTCTGTCTCAAAAAAAAAAAAATCACCACGTTTCCTTCTCAATTGCTGATCATATTGAACTTCCATCAGACTTTTAACCTTGGTTATTCTAAGTCTCTGTCATTCATAGTTTTGCTTTTTCTGTAAAGGCACCTGCAGTCAGATTCATGAAAAACACTAATAAGTACTCTTAAATACAGCTTTCTTTCTTTTCTCTTTTCTTCCTCTCCTCTCTTCCCCTCTCCTCTTCTCAGACAGAGTCTCACTCTGTTGCCCGGGCTAGAGTGCCGTGGCGTCAGCCTAGCTCACAGCAACCTCAAACTCCTGGGCTCAAGCGATCCTTCAGCCTTAGCCTCCCAAGTAGCTGGGACTATAGGCATGCGCCACCATGCCCGGCTAATTTTTTCTATGTATTTTTAGTTGTCCAATTAATTTCTTTCTATTTTTAGTAGAGATGGGGTCTCACTCCAGCTCAAGCTGGTTTCGAACTCCTGACCTTGAGTGATCCTCTCGCCTCGGCCTCCGAGAGTGCTAGGATTACAGGCATGAGCCACCGCGCCCGGCCATCCAGGCTAATCTTTAACAAATTTTTTTTTTTTGTAGAGACAGGGTCTCATTATGTTCCCCAAGCTATGAGTAACCATTTTAAAATGTACATTTTAAAATGTACATTGGTCAAGTGACAGTCTTCTGAGTAAAGGTCCCCAACGTAGAAATACCATGATTGGTGTCAACAGGATGACAGCAACCTGGGTGAGATGTTTCAAAATGTCAGAAATGTTCATTTGCTTGAGAGGGCATCATCACACAATGAATCATTAAAGACACTTACCTGGATCCATTGCTAAGATTACAGGCTTTAAAAGCGTTTTAATGTTTTGCCATGAAAAATTTCAAGCAGATAGAAAAGCACAAACACAGGTAAATTTTCATCAACATTTTGCTGTATTTCAACATCTATCTATCTAAATTGTTTTCCTAGAACATTTCAAAGTAAGCACGTCCTATCACAAAACTCCTAATTATTTCAGCAGGCTTCTCTGAAAACAAGGACACATTCCTATATAACCACAATATCATTATTCTACCTGAAAAAAAAAAAGTAACAGTAATTTGCTAATATCATGTAAGACATAGTTCCTATGCAAATTTCCTCAATTTCCCCCAAAATGTCTTCTGGAGCTGATGTTTTCAAACTATGCTCTAATTGCAAACCACACATTATAGGTAATTGCTATGTGTTTGAATTCTCTTTAATGGTTTTCCCTCCCGCTTCCTCCTGTGAGGCTGAGAGGGTTGGATTGCATGCTGTCGCACGTTCTGAATTGGCCTGATTATTTCCACTTGATATCAGTTAATTTGCCCCTCCATCTCCTGTATTTCCTGTGCGTGGGGGTGTCTGTCTATACGCCTGATCAGATGCAAGCAGAACAGCCTTTGCAAGAATAAATACTTCGTGAGTGGTGATGAACTTCACCTTGAAACCTGTCTCTTCCTTGGCCATGTTGAATGTGGGGACTCCATGTACTCCAGGAAGACTTGTGAGTCCCAAGCTGTTCATAGCTTGGGCAACATAAGGGGACCCTGTCTCTACGAAATTTTTTTAAAAAAAATTAGCTGGGCGTGGTGGGGCGCGCCTGTGGTCCCGGCTACTCGGGAGGATGGCTTGAGCCCGGGCGTCCGCACCATGCCCTCCAGCCTGGGCAACAGGGTGACTCCAAATAATGACTCCAAATAATTCAAGTGTTATTGGAAATTCAAATTTTTCAAATCTCACATTTTGTCTTGTGAGAATTGTATTACCCAGTTCTTCTTCAGAAAAGGTTTTACCTCGAAGGGCTAGTGCTGACAGGTCAACACCAAAAACTAAAATAAAAGCAGAGGACGCCTTAATGAAAACATTAAAGGCAATCATTATTAGAGAAGGTTAAAGTCTTGAAAAAGAAAAGGGAGGAGGTCCCAGGAGATTTTAAAATTATATTTTTTAGTGAAATCCAAATAGTATTTTTAAAATGGCATAAACTGGCGGGGCGCGGTGGCTCACGCCTGTAATCCTAGCACTCTGGGAGGCCGAGGTGGGCGGATCGCTCAAGGTCAGGAGTTCGAAACCAGCCTGAGCAAGAGCAAGACCCCGTCTCTACTAAAAATAGAAAGAAATTAATTGGCCAACTAAAATATATAGAAAAAATTAGCCGGGCATGGTGGCACATGCCTATAGTCCCAGCTACTCGGGAGGCTGAGGCAGGAGGATCGCTTGAACCCAGGAGTTTGAGGTTGCTGTGAGCTAGGCTGATGCCACGGCACTCTAGCCTGGGTGACAGAGTGAGACTCTGTCTCAAAAAAAAGGCTTAAACTATAGAAGGAGTTTTGCATAAACGTTCAATGTGGAATTTCAGATTGTATTATATAAATGATATATGCTATATGTTATAGATGTGTTATATGTTATAATTTAACCGCATATTATAGCACGGTATATTTTTCTCATTCTGAATAGTGGCTATCCTTTCTGCCATTCTTGAGTGATTTCCGGTGGGCTGGGTTTTACAACACTGAAGTAATATTGGAATATTGTGTATTTCCAAGGTACCTAGAAAACTGCAGTTCACCACTAAAGTGATTTATGACAAAGAAATGAGTAATAGCATTATTAAAAGGAAATTTTAAAAAATAAGCATCAAATAGGGGGTCTGAGATCGAGAAAGCTGGGCTAGTGTTTTTAGCCTGTGAAGATAAAAACCTACAAGAAACTTTTAGAGCAAACTTCAGAAGCAGGCCTTTGTCCCTATTTTTCCTTTTGTTGCTTATTGTTCTCCACATGTCTAGTGCATGGAGACCATTTGTGACACCAGGTGCCCTTGTTCTCCACCTTCCCTGGGGTTCCTGCAGCCTTTCCTTTTCTGTTGGGAACAGTCCAGCTACTCCCCACATTTGTGTCCCATGTGGCAGAGCCAAAGTCCTTACCCACACTCAGACATGCCCTGGGGACTCACTCCTCCCCCAGGTGACTTAGCGTTTCCTTTCCAAGCATCCATTCGAATGTGAGTCCCATGACGGAGGAGGCTTCAGTTTGTCACTGCTGTATCCCCAGTGCTTACCCTGCTCCTGGCCTGTAGTAAGTGCTCAATAAATATTTTCTGAATGCAGGAATGAATAAATGAACCACTTGGAGTATGTTCCCTGAGAGAAGTTCTGCCGATACCATGTTCTTAACCCGGTTATAGTCCTTACGGTGTTGTCATCCTCCTTAAAAGCCAGTGCTCTGGGCAGCTTTCTGACTGGCCAATGCTGGGTCCAGCTCTGAGCACCTGCCACCGTCCCCTGTAAGTAAAGTGGACTCTCCCAAGAGAGTGTGTGTCCTGAGCTGGCCTGCCAGAGTGACAAGTAACCCTCAGTACTTAGACCAACAAGGTTGCAATGAACTCGAATGACATGTCCGTGAAGGGAAGGCTCAAGGCTCTGCACCCTGCTGTCCCCACTCCAGGGCCAGGGCTGATGGAGTAGCCACCTTCTGCTGTTTGCTCCTGCAAAGGGTGAGAGAGCGTGTGGCTCTTACGTCTTCCTGCTAGAAGTAACTATCACTTTTGCTCACATTTCCTCAGCTGGAGTCAGTCACGTGGCCATATCCGATTTCAAGGGGAGAGTATGATAGACTGTATTATTGCCAAAACGTCTGCGACCCCTCCCTGCGGAAAGATTACAATCCTCTCCCCTTAGCGTCAGGCTTAGCCACGAGACTCTTGCTGACTGCTGGTCTTTGAGCAGAAATGTGCCAGGAGGGGCTGCTCCTGCAGCCTGAACCCCAGAAATGATGGAACAGAGTGAAACCGACCCGCCACGGAACATGGCGTGAGTGAGAAATAATCTCTGTAGTTATGGGCAATACGATTTGGGGATTGTTTGTGTCTGCAGCATAATTTAGCTTAAACGGATGGCCTCAGTGGGGAAATGTAATTTTATCACGTGCTCAGGAGGAGACTCGGAAACAGCCGAGGGACAGCGCTGATGACTACCACGCTGCGCTGTTTCAGTTGAACCTGGGAGACGGATAGCAGGTGGCTAGGCTGGAGAAAAAGGGTTTCAGAAAAAAAGGAAAAATGTCTGCAAAGATTTGGAACAAAGAGGGGTGAAGGGAGTGAGGTGGATTGGACCGGGGCAGTGGCAGGGGCAGATGCCATGTGTTCTCTTGAGATCAGCTGTTGGGTTTGGTCCACATCAGACCTGGATCTGAGGCCACCTTTTGAGATGACTTGTGTGAGTTCTGGAAGTATTAATCATTTGGCTTGGGGGAGGTCCTGCCCCTCTCTCAGCTTCGGGTTCCATTTGTAAAGCAGGCAAAACAATGTTCACTTTCTGTTGTAAATACTATTTAATGAGTTAACCGCTGGTGGGAAAGGCCTGGGGTCTGAAATCAGACAAAGCCATGCTCGAATCCTGGGAACCTTGGGAATTTGTTTTTTTAAAATACCTCTAAGCCTCTGTTTCCTCATCTGTAAAAGAGAGATGATGACCGGTGCTTCATGGGGTTGTTACGAGTGACATTATGCAATGTATAATTTATAGGGACTCCATAAATTTTCATTAACCCAATATGAGAATCAGAAATGTTGGGCCTGGTGAGGCACGGTGGCTCACACCTGTAATCCTAGCACTCTGAGAGGCCGAGGCAGGAGGATCTCTTCAGCTCAGGAGTTCGAGACCAGCCTGAGCAAGAGCGAGACCCCGACCCCGTCTCTACCGAAAATAGAAAAATTAGCCGGGCATGGTGGCACATGCCTGTAGTCCCAGCTACTCGGGAGGCTGAGGCAGGAGGATTGCTTGAGCCCAGGAGTTTGAGGTTGCTGTGATCTAGGCTGACACCACGGCACTCTAGCCGGGCTACAGAGCAAGACTCTGTCTCAAAAGAAAAAAAGAATTTATCTTTTTTTAAAATAATTTTTAATAGCTTGTTTAAAAATATATGTTTAACTCTTTAAACCATATCACATTTATTTTAGTGAAAAATGAGGTTCCAAATAGACTTTACTTTCGAAACTACTCACCTGTTGTCCCAGCACCGCTTGTCTGTAACCCCTTCCTTCCCTGGTGACTGGTGACACGTTCCAGTCCCTGTTCTCAGCTCTGTTCCTGGGCCATCAGTTCTGCCCCACTGCTGTTCCTGTTCTGGATCCTACGGGGTGTGCAGCCAGACAGAGCGTGATCTAAATCCCAGGTCTCACATGTATTAGCTGTGACTTCCGTTTATTTATTCATCCTACATATATTTACAGAAGTGAATTCTGTGCCAAGTTTTACTCTAGGTGTTGGGGACCCAGAAATGTGGAGGACGTGGTCCTGTAACCGGCTCCATAAGCAAGAAAATGTTTTCTTTATAAGTGTTTTTAGTTCTCTTAAGTTTCAAATGAGTTTTCAGTTTTCACATTGTGGCTAGAACTGGCTGCTCTAAGTGGCCTCAAATTGGTGGTACCGCAGCAGTGAGTTTGACCTCAACACTGTAAGGCAGCAACTGCAGTTTCAAGGTAGGCAGAAAATAGAGAGCTCTCAGTAAGATTTGATGTCCAGAGCTTTCTGGCTTTGTTATGCTAATGCATTACTTTGAGTTTCTTTCCCAGAAACGGCAGAACCTCCTTGCAGCCGTAACTACGGAGTCTTAAAGAACCTGTTTGTCCAGAGAAGACAAGATAAGCAACACCCCGCCACAGATCGTGCCCACGGACCCCCTGAGCAGTCTGTTCCCTGAATCCCGCCTGTGCACAGGCTGAAAGAATGACCAACGTTAGGCCGGGCGCGGTGGCTCACGCCTGTAATCTTAGCACTCTGGGAGGCCCAGGCGGGAGGATTGCTCAAGGCCAGGAGTTTGAAACCAGCCTGAGCAAGAGCGAGACCCCGTCTCTACTAAAAATAGAAAGAAATTAATTGGCCAACTAAAAATATATATAGAAAAAACTATCCGGGCATAGTGGCCCATGCCTGTAGTCCCAGCTACTCGGGAGGCTGAGGCAGGAGGATTGCTTGAGTCCAGGAGTTTGAGGTTGCTGTGAGCTAGGCTGACGCCACGGCATTCTAGCCCGGGCAACAGAGTGAGACTCTGTATCAAGAAAAAAAAAAAGAATGACCAACGTTAACCCCTAGCTCTTTATACTACTAAAATCCCCACCCAGGGAGGGACTTATCCGCCATTTTTCTATCATGGGTTGTACATACTAGTGTGATTTCTTACTGTGCTTGCATGCCCTGCACTCCACCCCAAACACGCAATGATGCTCACTCCACTCATGCATTATTCATTTCACTCCAGAAAAACCCCTGACCATGTTGGTTGGGGAGGCGGTTTTGAGGCGCCACCTGAAATCCCACCTCCCAATTGATGCATCTCCTGCAACAAATCCTTTCTTGTTTGATGGTCCTGTTGTCTCAGTAATTGGCTTTCTGCGCAGCAGGGTGCAACAGTGAACCCCCTGGGGGTTCATTAACAGTTCCTATCTTTAAGCCATCACATCTGGCAGGGAAAATTCACAAGGAAAAAACTGCAAATAAAAATACAGTGATAGTGAGACATTTTAGATACATATTACCTAAATATACCCTAATCCTCATCACTGCCTCTTGAGGTCCCATTTTTCCAGATGGAGAAACTGAGGGTCAGAGTGGTCCACTAACTTGCCCACAGCCACACAGTGTGGCTACAGGTGTGCACCACTATGCCCAGATAATTTGTTTAAAAACTTTTTGTAGAGATGGAGTCTCACTATGTTGCCCAGGATGGTCTCAAACTCCTGGCCTTAAGCAATTCTCCCATCCAAGTACTAACCAGGCCCGACCCTGCTTAGCTTCCGAGATCAGGTGTGTTCAGGGTGGTATGGCCATAGACTAAGCAATTCTTTAGCCTCCCAAAGTGCTAGGATTGCAGGCATGAGCTGCCATGCCCAGCTCCATCTTTGTTGACCATGTGTTGATTTAAATATTTCCAACTTCACATTTCTCAAGGTGCTACAACCTATATACTTGCTGTGTACTTTTGGGCAAGTTACTTCCCCTCTCTGGGCCACTGTTTCTGCCTGTTTCCTCCCCAGTAAAAGGGGGTGATAATACCTCCCCACAGCACTGTCATGGGGATGAAGGGAACCGATGCAAGTCGAGCCCCTTGCGTAGGGACTGGCCGCGCAGCAGGGTCTGGGTCTGTCCCTGCAGATGGCAGGAGTGTTCAATGTCTCCAGGACTTCCCAGAGGGGAGTGGCGTCAAGGTCATCGCAGAGCCTGGCTGCTTCTACGTGGAGTCTGTCTGTATAACCGCTGTCAACACTGTTGCCAGGAAGGCTGTGTTAGAGCCCAGTGGGTGTGCCAGGACAGCGCTGGGCGGGGAGGCCACTGTCCACGAGTCCCCAGGCCCTGGGGGAGAGGACAGGCAGAGGGTTGGGCTCCACCCCTTGGTGTCTAGTTAGCAGGAAACAAGATTAGACTTGGGTAGAGGAATGAACCTGTTAGTGTCCCTATTTTGTCGTTCTCAAATAGGCTGCAAGGTAGAGAACTGAGACAAAGATATCATTCTCCCTGAGTGGCCAATGAATTTATGCTGCATTTATGGAGGTGAAGTCACAGAACACAGCCCATGAGGCCCCAAACACCACTGTGCTAGTGTGCACCTTAAAACTAAAACCAGTAAATTCTTTGAGCAGGTGTGCAGGTGCAACAGGTGCAAATTCTCGTAACTCCCAAGCCTGTGAGCACATAAAAATTCCTACGACAAATACGCAAAGGCAATGTTGTTACTATGATACCCGAAGGTCAAGGGTAACATCCACAGGGTAACAGTTAACCTTCTGATAATTGAGACTGACCACGGCAGGAGAGTTTTTCAGTTGTTAATTATTTTGTGTGAGTGTGAGTAGGGTGGGGTTGCTGTTCTCACAAAGCAAACTGACTGGAAAGGGAAACTCAGCATCTTGGTGAAATAGAAATAGAACCAGCTCTAACCCGCCGGGTCGGTGCTCTTCACTCTTCGCGGCTTTATGGAAACCGACATAAGAACAGTTACAAATCGCTTCAGTCTCCTTCCTCAACCTTTTGACAAACGACTGGCCCACCGCTTTGTAATCCCGAAGGCACTATGTCAGCTGCTCTCATTTCCTCACAAAGAGTCTCATTAAAGAGTATTGTGACGCGAAGCATCTGAGTTCAGCCATCATTTCATTGAAGTCTAAGTTGTAGGATCTGGGGCTCATTATTTTTTATGTCCACCAGGACAAAAGCTGCCCATCACTTAGCATTAAGTATGTGTGCAGTTCATACTTCATCTCATTTCTCTTCAACAGTCCTGCGAGGTGGTTGTGGGTCCCTCTCCTCTAGCAGCGGAGCTATCGAGGCTCAGAGAGGGCAGGTGATTTGTCCAAGGCAGTACAGCTTGTCAGTGGCACAGCTGGCCCCGGGTCCATCTGACTCGAACACGGGTGCACTTGAATTTGCTGTGGCCGCAGGAGAGAGGGGAGGAGAAAGCACCAGGGAAAGACCGGGGGGTGGGGGGGAGAAAATCAATGTTCAGAAAGATCCGGGCATCTAGGTGGTAGCTGAAATGCTCCAAATGCTAAGAGAAATTAGTGTAAAATCCTGAGTTGAGATTCAAAAAGCAATGTTCTGAGGACAGAGTGGTCCTGAAGAAACTGGCTGGGCAGTAGGTCCTGTCCAAAGGATCTGGGGCCGCAGGTGGCCACTAGCTGGATGCGCATCAGGAGTGCGGAGGAGGGAGCAAGCCGCCACACTCTTACTTCAGCGACATCAACAGAGGCAGAGTGTTTCCGGGGAGGGAGGTGAGAATCGTGCAGTGCTCTGTGCTTGTCAGAGTTGGTTGCTGTTTTAAATTGCACCCAGGATTTGTTTTAGTCAGGCGTGGTAAGACACACAGACACGGAAATGACTGTCATGAAAGAAGTTGATACTCACAGTTTCCTAGAAACCGGAGGCACGGCACAGCCTGCAGGGCCACGTGGGGAAGCACCAGGTCCTCGGGAGGCAGGAGGAGATGGGGACATGTGAGCGAGAACCTTCACTGTGGTTTTGGAGGGAAGGGACGAGGCAGCGTAAGCAGCAAGGCAGGCTTAGGAAAAACTGTAAAGTGGGTTGTACCTACTCAGAGTGTCATTAAGAGGATTGAATAAATTAATACGTGTGCAGAGCTGAGAACAACGCCTGAGATATAGCTGTCATATGTCAGTTGTTGTTGGTGCTCTGGTGGGCGAGCAGGTAACGGGAGTTATCCAGTGCTGGGCAGAGGGTCTGGGCCTCTCCCAAGGGTACTGGAGCTGAGGCGTTGGGGGCCAGTGGTGAGAGCTGGCCAAGCACGCTCAGTCCTGCCCTCTCCCCGCTCCCAGGAGGCCACAGGAGTTTAGTGTAATAGCTCAGCGAGGGCCGCCACAGTGCCTTCCGTATTGTCCTCAGGGAGCCTGTCTCCAGGGTGCCAATCGTGGGGAAGGTATTAATAAGGTTAAGGGACACTTGTGTGGCTCTGGCACCTCCCAGACCCTGAGATCACAAGTCCAGCCCCCTGTGCTGAGAGGCAGGAGAGGGGAAGGATCTCAGGTTATGATGACTCTGCAGATTAGTGTACCATGCCTGTATACAAGGACCTGCATGTGCACCTCTGTGTGTATGCATTCCCTGCGTGGCCTGTCGATTTATACCCGTGCAGGTAGGTGGGGTTGCAGGTACGTGGGTCTGTGTAGGCGTGCGTGTGCATCTGATTGGCGGTGGGCATTTCCATGTGCATCTCTCTGTATGCACTGCGTGTGCGTTTGTGTTCCCAGAATCCTTGCATGCTGGAGATGCGGGAGACTTCGAAAGTAGAGCTTCTCAAACTCTGCTTCACATCAGAATCAGCTGGGAAGGTTTGAACCACCTCTACCATGTCCTGGCCACACCCCAGACCATTTAAACCAGTTACTCAGGAGTTGAGACTTTGGCATCGGTCCTTTGTTAAAAATCCCCAGCAATTTCAATGTGTGGCTAACTTTGAGACCTAGTACTCTGATGATTATTGAATAAAGTCTTCCCATTTTGTAGAGGGGAAAACTAAGATCCCATGTGTGTCTGCGGATTGGCAGGGCTGGAATGTGTCACTAGAATATAAGCTCCCTGAGGGCAGGGTCTTTGTTTCGTTCAGTGTATCCCAAATGCCAAGCACAGTGCCTGGCACAGAGCAGCCACTCGATAATCTGTTACTGAGGGTGAATGACGTGTCCTGGCTGGTGCTTTCCCACTGTGCCCCAGGGGCTTGCCTGCCGGCCTAGGGAGTGGGGTGGGGGCTCCGCTGATTCCTCTTCCCCACGTCACTGCAGGAGCTCTGGGCAGAGCCACCCCTCTTCCCCTGCACCCTCTATGGCCCCACATACGACACTTTTGATAGGCTCTTCTTGGAGGTGGCGTGGCTGCCCCAGCTGGGCGTGAGCAATGGCTCAACTTCCCTCTGTGGGGCCTATACGTCCTCCATGAGCTCCATTCAATGGCTTCCCGCCGGCCACCGTCTGCTATGCGGTGGGCCCCCAACTCAGGAGTCTGGGGTTGGGAGTGGGAGACAGGGCACTGGGGGCCTCTCACCAGGCTTGGGCAGGGGAGCTGGTGGCCAAGCTTCAGGATTCCCAGCCTTAGATATATCCTGCTCCCCGTACTGGCCCCAGCAGAGCCCCAGGTGTCTGATTGAATGTTGACACTGGCCTCTGCCTATGGGCTTGACCTGCCACAGCCTCTTCCCAGGTAAGTCCAAGGTTACCTGGGCAGCTCTGGCAGCTCTGATGAGTAGATGTTCTTGCCAGGGCAAAATCAGGCAGCCCTGGGCTCCCATCGAAGCCTCACTCAGCTTGACTGTTTGCAGCTGGCTTTTGGGTTCCCTCCTCAGATGTCTCTTTCCCACCAGCCCAGGCTCCCTGCAGCCCCTGCATGGGGCCCCCTCCCTGTCGGACCTGGGGCTCGACACCCGAGTTGGGGGAGGGGGCTCTGTACTGCCCTCGACTGGCACAGCTTTTTCACAGAGGCCTACTGGAGGCAGCAGCTCAGGCCTGGGACGTGGCTGGGATGGAGGAGCTCCAGACACCTCCGTGCACCCACCCAGGGAAGCTTGGGAGCAGGTGGTGGAGTAGAGCAATATGCAGGAAGCAGAGATCGGGTGCTTCTGAACAGGTGAGGCGACTTTTGTTTTTCTCCTGAACTGGGCCTGAAGCACAGGCTGGTGGTTCTGGGCAGCCCACCCCACCCTCCTGCTCCTAACCCTAGAGTGGGGATTGGGGGAGGGCTAGGAGACTTGCAGCGAGTCGCAGCGAGTGCCCCGGCAGGCTGTGTCTGGCGCCCTGCACCGACCAGTACCTGGAAGTCCTTTCAGCCCTCCTGTCATTCAGTCAGTGGCCCCTGCGTTGCTCCAGAGAGCATCAGTAAATCATAGGAGCCTCCTCTAGTGGGTAAGAGCACTGGCTTTGGAGTCAGACAGGCCTGGGGTAAATTCAGTCTCCACCACATATTAGCAGTGTGGTCAGAGCCTCAGTTTTCCCATCTATGGAGTGAGGATGATATTAATATCCCCCTCGCAAGGTTGTTGAGAGGACTAAGTCAGACAATGCAGCAAAACTGGGTCCCCCATCTTTTCATGGCCTCCCTGAGTTCCATCAGCCTAGACTTTTCTTCTCCTGGGTCAGCCTTATCGCGTCAGCCTTGAGCTCCTTTCATCTGGGAATGCGCCAGCAGGAACACAGCATTTCACTTTGACACTTCTTGTTTTACTTTTATTATGAAGGTACGTCCTCAGTCTTTCAAATGCACAGTTTGGCTTGTGATTACCTTTCGAATTTGTTTTAGAGGAATTTTTGTGAAACCGTGGATAAGTAAAAAATTTGTATTATTTTAGAATATGAGTTCCCTCATGGAAGCAATGCAGTGCAGACAGCTAGAAATATCAACGAAGTGTTTGGGAAGGATGTGGCTGATGAATGCACAGTATGTCGATGGTTTCAGAAGTTCTGGTAATTTTCATCTTGAAAATGAGCCATGTGGGTGACCTGAGACCAAGGTGGAGACTGATGAGTTAAAAGCGATAGTGGAAGCGAATCCATCTCAACCTAGGAGTGAATTAGCAGCAATGTTTGACGTTACTATTCCAACAACATTGGATCATTTGAAACAAATTAGCAAGTTAAAAGAAGCTGGATAGATGGGTTCCACAATGAATTAAATGAATGTCAGAAGAGAAATAGGTTCGAAGCTTGCCTTTCTTTGCTGTCATGACATAAAGGTGAACATTTCTACACCATATTGTTTTGTGTGATGAAAAACAGGTTCTTTTTGACAATTGCAAGAGGTTTGGCACAATGGCTGGATAAGGGTGAAGTGCTGGAACACAGTCCAAAGCCAAATATTCATCAGAAAAAGCTAATGGTGTCTGTTTGATGGTCCAGTGCTGGTACCATCCACTACAGCTTCATGAAACCTGGTCAATCCATTACAGCTGATGTCTCCTGCAACCAATTGGATGAAATGATGAGGATGCTTGCAATTAACCAGCAGAAATTGGTTAATAGAGACAGGCCAATCCTCTTGCAAGGCAACCACATGTCACACAAACAACGCTGCTCAAACTACAGAAGCTGGAATTGGAAACTCTCTGTCATCCACTGTATTCACCACACCTTGCACCAACTGACCACCACTTCTTCCAGGCTTTGGACCACTTCTTTCAAGCAAAAGCATTCAATTTTCAACAAGCTATGGAAAACGCCTTTCACAATTTCCTCACCACCCACTCTCCAGGCTTCTTCGCTGCTGGCATAAGCAGCTGCCGTTAAGATGACAAAGCTGTGTCAATAGTTAAGGTGCACACTTTGATTAATTGTACTGCTTCTTGTTTGAGATATAATAAGCTACACTTTCGATTTGAAATTGGACACTTCATATTTAATGACCTAAATATTTTGCACCCTGGGGCCAGGTGCTGTGGCTCATGCCTGTAATTACTCCTAGCACTCTGGGAGGCCAAGGAAGGAGAATTGCTTGAGGTCAGGAGTTCAAGACCAGCCTGAGCAGGAGTGAGACCCTGTCTCTACTAAAAATAAAAAAAAGGCCGGGCGAGGTGGCTCACGCCTGTAATCCTAGCACTCTGGGAGGCTGAGGCAGGTGGATCGCTCAAGGTCGGGAGTTCAAAACCAGCCTGAGCAAGAGTGAGACCCCGTCTCTACTAAAAATAGAAAGAAATTACTTGGCCAACTAAAAAAAAAAAAATTAGCCAGGCATGGTGGCACATGCCTGTAGTCCCAGCTACTCGGGAGGCTGAGGCAGAAGGATCGCTTGAGCCCAGGAGTTTGAGGTTGCTGTGAGCTAGGCTGACGCCATGGCACTCTGCAGCCCGGGC
>CAUYRT010040362.1:0-13244 GCA_963574885.1 Lepilemur ruficaudatus
GAGACGGTGACTGAACCCAACAGTGATGACATTTACACAGGGTCACCAGACCTTCTTGATGGAAAACTCCCTGAGTAAGCACAAGGTTGAGACCAAGAGATATAGAGGAAACCAGAAAACAAGGGATGTTCTCGGTCACGCCTTGAGGCTCTTATGAATTTTAGGCAAGGGAAATGACGAAGAAGTCTGGAGAGGCTCAGGCAATTGCTGCCTTGGGAATGAGACTTGGAATGGTAAAAAGTCCTGTGGAACAGTGTACTCAGTGACACCTTAGAGTGAGTATACAGTAGGTAGTGGGGCAGAAGACAAAGTGTGCATGGTCTTGAGGCCTGGTTCCCCAAAAAGGCTTCTGCTAGTCCCGCCCAGACATGGCCGCCACCAGGCTCCGCAGCCGGGACTTCCTGTACCGACCTGCCAGTTAGCTGGCGGTCCAACGGGGCCTGCCACCCGTTCCTGGTGCTTTTACAGCCTGATCCGCCACCCTTCCCCAGGCCTCCAGAGAGCTATTATCGGTCAGGGGTCCCGGCAGTTGTCGCTGATGGACCCCGACTGTACTTCTGAGCCACTGCTCCCCAGAAAACCCCAGAACCTGCACTGCGGTAGCGCCAAACAAGTTCCTCTGGATGGCACTGTTGCACCACAAATGCCTACGTGCCTTTCCCCAGGTCTACTCCCTCCGCCCTTTGCTGAGGAAAAAACGCCAACCACTGTCCAATGGAGCTCCAACATGGCAGACAGCACCCTCTTGCCCATTTTCAGGAAGAGCGGTCCCACTGCCCTGAGTCTGGCCTCACCAGGGTGCCCTTCACCTGCCTTCTTGACTAAAAGGGAAGAGTTCACCTGCAGTTGCCCTAGCAAGGAACCCGAACCTACCCAATCCCTACATACACCGTGACCACTGGGGGCTGCGTGAGGGCCAAGATCCAGACTGGGCACAGGGCTGGCTCCAATCCCACATCCTGCCGGTCAGGAGACACTCTAACATGGGCACTGTCACAGGTCAGCCCAAGGCCAGCTTGACGACTAGGTCAAGGGCGATCAGTGTCCCTGAGGTACCTGGAGGGCAGCAGGAGGCAGGACACACTCTAAGCCTTGGACAGAAGGCCCTTCTCACTCTGGCAGCCAGTGGTGTTTCAGGCATGGTGAGGTCAGACAGGACCAGAGCCAGCTGCCACCCCTAAAGACATGCATTCTTCTCATGGCAGCCCTAGCTCCATCTCCAGACAGCTCCTACCTGGAGGCCTGCTGTGCAAAACAATAGAGGTGTGCGTGCTTCTACGGACTTGCCTATGTTATATGCCAGATATGGACAAGGACAAGGCCGAATTTTTGACATTTTCTTCCCCATGAATGAGTGCATATTGTAATTCATATCTAACTGTTACTGTGTCAGGACTGATTAAAAAAAGGGAATACCCCAAACCCATACAAAAATGCAAACTGCCTGGGAAGACTTCTCTAAAGTGGCCATGGGCCATGTCTCCCCCTTACCTTTTGCTCTGTATCTGCAGGTGGCCCTGTCCTGCATCCTGGTTGTACACTGTGTTGACTCCAATCCTACTCATCCCAGGGATGCTACAAAAAAGAAGGGGGTTATAGAATCAGTAAAGACAATTCTATAGGGTCAGGTGTGACTTTTACAGAAACTATAGACTAAAAATCAACCCTACTCATATCTTGACAAATGCTTCAAATCATTTGGGGCTGTAATAAAGCAGCAGCTTTGCCAGTAGTATATATCTTGAAATAAGGGAGAATTTGTCCTTGGCTTTCCGTTCAGTGACAACTACAACCAGACTACCTTGGGTGTCTATCCTCATACAACTTCTCTCCTAGTATTTGTACTGTGCGAGTATGGAGAAGTGTATGTCAAAATATCCAATTGAGGCGTTTCATACACCTCATATTAATAGAACAAGACATCCTTGAAGGACTGGTAGCTTATCTGGCTAGGAAAGGACCGGGAGGCAGGTATCTGCAGTCTGGCTGCAAGAGATCCACCACATTGACTTTCCAGGGATGACGGCAAATCATTCCTGGGGTTGACTGCATCTCAGTGTACTCAGCAGCTGGTTTCAGGGCAGACACAGACACAAGTCCATGTATCTGTGAGTCACAGATCCTCACCCTGTCAGATCTAGGACTTAATACCCACACACAAGGTCAGTTCTCCTTCAAAGAAAGGAAGATGGGAAGAAGGAAAACAAAACCCAGTGCCCAAAATGAAGAGACAAGGTAAACAGATGATCCTGCTGCTATCACACCAGGCCGTTGTTACAGGAGAAATGGAAAGGATCTGGCTGGATGTTGACTCTGCACACATGTGCAAAGGCCAAGGACCGTGTGTTGTATTTCATATCTGCCAGCTGGGGTCAGAGAGAAGGCCGAAAGCAGACAAACCTCCACATTTTCATTCACATGCACAAGATACCAGAAACAAACACACAGGAGAAAAATGACATCTACTTCTCACTTTAGGGAGGGATGGTAAGAGGGGTACAGGACAAATGCACAATTTGGGATTGGACCGCACACAATGGATAGGGCTGTCTCTTTAACTGGGAGACATCTCTATCCACTGTGGTATTACCAAGGTTGTCATGGGAGAAAGAATATCGAAAAGGAAGAGGGAAAAACGTACACATATTTAGGGAAGACAGTTGGCGTGTGTATGCACACATGAATGATTGCATGAATGAATGAATGTGTGGGGTGAGTGGACAGCACAGCCACATTGCCATGGAGAGTTTGCTGCGAGGGCCTGCAGAACCAAAGGCACTTTCCGAGGTCATCTACCTGTGTGGAACCACTGGGTTCCCCTCCTGAGCCTTGGAACCCCAATCTGGGGGGTTCAATGGGCAGTTACTACCTGAGTCCCTGCAGGTGACCCAGGGCTACATCCTTCCAGTCTTGCCCCCTCACTTGGCCCCTGTCAATTCCTGCTTCTCCCACAGTGGCCTACTACTACTTCTCTCCACTGCTCCTAAGACAGTTTGCTCCTGGAATGTGCTTACTTTGGCTCCTTGGGGCTAGCCCTGGCTCCCTGAGGACAGAATGCAGGTAAGGACTGCAGCATAAGAGCGGAAATCCAGATACTCAGCCCATGTCAAGCTATGAGTCAATATTCCCAATAGAGCAACCAGCCTGCTCAGGAAGAACCATTAATACCCACAGGTGTGACCAGAAAACTGGGCACCTCATTATAGTAAAGTCTGGCTCACAGCTTATGAGGGAATGATATACCAATGGATAAATCGATACATCTACACCTTTGGACGAAGATTTTCACAAAGACATTTATATTCCACACCTACAGCCTGAAGGAAAGACCCACCTTTTTCCTCAACATCTGAAAAGAATAAACCCCAGTATTAGAGCTTGAATCCCTTTTGAGCATTCTTTGGCATTTTTTCACCTATAAAGGGTGGAGGGAGAGGCCTGGGAGGCCAAGTTGTGGGCATTTCTGGAGTGACAGGGCCACCAAGCGGAAACTTTTTGAGTATGGCTTCCAGCTAGTCCCTGTGTACACTGATGGGAGGCCCCTGGGAAGAGGAGGCGTAAGTTTGGGGAAATGGGCGAATTATGGGGCTGCACCTGTGGACCCCACTGGGTGACTCTAGGTTTAATGAGGCAGAGAAGGAGCCAAGCTCGGCTACCAAGGGACCCCTGGCTAACAGTCCTGCCAGGCTCGGGTGTCCCTGGAGTCCCTGGAGTCCAATCCTCGGTGGGTGCCATGTTTGGGAACCTGAAGCTGAAACTACCACAGGGGATTTGCCGCTGGATCTTTCCTGCTGGTACAGGGCCAACATTGGGGGATTAAGAGAGACACTGTCCTGGCAGTCAGGGACACTGGGAAATCGGGACCTAATGATCCATCTGGAAAACCTAACTTCAGCTGAGTAAAGAGGAGGAGCCAGGACCAGGATGTCATGAGCAGTGTCTTGGAGACAGGATAAATATCCTGATTACTGGCTACTAGAACAAAAGAAGCAATGGTACCACAGTGCACGGCCTCCCAAATTCTGGGTGATTCCTTTTGCTCCTGTCAAAGAAAGTCTGTGTCACAGGCCCCACAGGATAGCATGCCATGCATCTCCCATTGCACAGACGGCGGCGGAATCCACTGGGTTTCCCTAAGGCAACGTGGCCTCCGTTCTCTGGAGCTGGGGGACTTAGGTCTCTATTGTTCATGCATTACAGAGTTGTGGAACATTCCAAACTTCCCCTGTTCCCTGGCCTGCAGTGGCATGACCCGGTTTCTCGCCTCCGGAAATATACTTGGGTCACACTTGTGGAACAGTATGTTCTGTTGGTCTGGCTTTCCCAGAGCGTTGTCCGGGCTAATGGAGCACACTGACACTGATAAGGAAGACCCTCTTCAACCTAATACTAACCTATTACCTGGCTTCTACAATCATTCTTACCTATTGCATGAGCCACCTGAGACCTACCCCTCAGACCACCCTAACCTAATCAAAGTGGAAGAAACCCGGAGATGGGCCTCAGATTTGGTGGCAAGTCCCCTCTAAGCCCGCTCGAGAATAAACCTTGATTTTCCAACTCTCTGTGTGCTGCTCGGTTTGTCCTCGTACGCACCCGCTGTAACACTTGCTGTAAAAAGACCAACACACACAGTTTTTGCTGGGGGTGTGATCTGATCATCTAGTTCCACACCCTCTCCAGTTCATCAACAGAGAATTAGTAAAGTTGTCCCAAAGGCTCAGCGCATATGGATTCCCTGAGCATCAATTCAGGAAACTCATAAGTGCAAAGTACTAGAGCCCAAGCAATAATTTTTAGAAACCATCCAGTAGATATGAAAGAAAAGGAGTGCGGTCCTGGGCCTACCATATCCTTGGGCTAGCATTGAACAGGTAGCACAGATACGGACAGGTGGCAATAGGCAAAGAGTAGGACCCACGACAGTGCTTCTCCAGTAGCAGGCCACAGGTAGTAAAGGCCCATGAGAAAGTGTTCTGTGCCCAGAAGTATTTCACAGCATTTCTGGCCTTTGCAGGTCTGACTGATGGGGGTGAATTTGAGAAACTGAAGAAGGAAGGGGACTGTGGAGAGAGCAACAGGGAGAAAAAAGATGGGGAATGGAGGGCGAGGAAACCAGGAAACAAGGAATGTTCTTGGTCATTGCCTTGAGGCTCTGCTGAATTTTAGGCAAGGTAAATGAGGAAGGAGAAGTCTGCAGAGGCTCAGGCAATTGCTCCCTTGGCATTGAGACTTGGAACGCTAAGAATAGTCCTTTGCAAGGGTGCACTCTGTGACACCTTCGTGTGAGTATGACAGCAGGCAGAGGGGCAGAAGACGGAGTTCCAACAGTCTTGATGCCTGGTTCCCCAAAAAGCCTTTCGCTAGTCCCGCCCAGACATGGCCGCCACCAGGCTCCGCAACGGGGAATTCCAGCAGAGATCCGCCAGGCGGCTGGTTTTCCACCAAGGCCTGTCGCCTACCCCTGGTGCTTCCACGGCGCGATCCGCCACCCTTCCCCCAGACCTCCAGAGAGCTCTGATCTGTCCGGGGGTCCCGTCCCCTGTCCCTGCTGGACCCCGACTGCAATCCCTAGCCACTGGTTCCCTGAAAATCCCAGGTCTCACTTCCCGGGAGCACAAACAAGATCCTCTGGATGGCACTGTTGCACCACGAATGCCCACCTGCCCTTCCCCCAGGTCCACTCCCTCCGCCCTTTGCTGAGGAAAAAAATGCCACCACCGTCCAATTGGGCTCCAATATGGCGGATCGCACCCTCTTGGCCATTTTCAGGAGGAGCCCTCCCACTGCCCTGCGCCTGGCCTAACTAGGGTGCCCTCATCTTTTCTTCCTTCCTTTTTTTTTTTTTTTTTTTCTGAGACAGAGTCTCACTCTATTGCCTGGGCTAGAGTGCCGTGGCGTCAGCCTAGCTCACAGCAACCTCAAACTCCTGGGCTCAAGCGATCCTTCTGCCTCAGCCTCCCGAGTAGCTGGGACTACAGGCCTGTGCCTCCATGCCCGGCTAATTTTTTCTATATATTCTTAGTTGGACAATTAATTTCTTTCTAATTTTTGTAGAGACGGGGGTCTTGCTCTTGTTCAGGCTGGTCTCGAACTCCTGACCTTGAGCGATCTGCCCGCCTCAGCCTCCCAGAGTGTTAGGATTACACGCGTGAGCGCCGATTTGAGAATTGAATAGCTCTAAGTTCATGATATCGCAGTGTTCAGAAAGCCTGAGTAAAAGAAGCCAAACAAAATTCAACCCACTCAGCATTAACATACACCTCTTTTCTTTTAGTGATTTTACTTGAAATATATACTGAAAAAAAATAAAACTGCAACCTCAAACTCCTGGGCTGAAGCTAGCCTTTTAGCTCTGCCTCCGCGGCAGCTGGGACTACAGGCGCGCGCCTTGAGAACTAGCCGAGTTTTCCATAGTAGTTCCAAAAATTAACCTGTTTCCTGTTTCCTTGACAGTTAATATACTCTGCTTTACAGCTGATGACATGGTCCCCTGGGGAACCTCAACTGCCATGGCCTCTGGCTCCAGCCCACTGCTCAGCGCCCGAACCCCGGGACTCTCATCTGTGGGTGCCGCTTCCGCAGTGAGGTGCGGAAGAGGCACACCTCAGCTTTTGGGCCACTGCCGCCCTTCCTCTGCATTGTCGCCAATGCCAAACGCCTGAGAGGTGCCCTGGGAGCGATCTGGCCACCATGAGTGCCAATGAGGACTGGGAGATGGAACTAGGAAAGCATTACATCCTATTTATCGAGGAAATGAAAATTTCTGGGAATTAAGTCCGGTTTCATTTCATTATAGGCTGAGTCAAAATGGTGATCCCAAAGCCTTCTTCATAGAGATTTCCTGGACAAAAACATATCCCCAAATCTTCCAGTTATATCTATTAACAATTTTTTTTTTTTTAACACCAACCAGGTCAAGAGCTCTTTCTTTGAAATGTAATCATACTCCGTAGCCGCAGGGAGCTAGAGCCAGCCCACCCGTTTCCCTGCCCCATAGCTGCGCTGGCGCTGGCCTCGCTGAGGTGAGAGGGAGGTGGCAGCTTAGGCAGTTCCTGGCAAAGTGGGCAAGAAGCCAGCGTGGCTGGGTGAGACTGGGCTGCTGGGGTCCAGGAGCCCTGTTTTGTGAGGTCCAGTGGCCGCTTGCTCACTTTCCTGCCGCACGCGCTGCAGCCGGTCAGCGTACCCCTTCCACTGCGGTGTCTGGCCTGTTTCTCTTCAAAAATATTCCTCAAGAAAAGGATATTGCAGCTTGCCCCTGTGGTCCCAAGAGAATATTTGAATTCCAGGTTATGCCTCAGCTACTGAATTATTAATACCTGAGGGCCGACAAACTGGGTGCAAGGATGAGCGGTTGGGACCCGCGCTGTCTTCACTTGCGCTGAGAGCTGTAGCTAGAATACTGCCTGTACAACTTTTGTGGAAGCAGGATGTAACAGATACACTTTTAAGCAGCGGTCCCCAGCCTCTTTGGCACCAGGGACCAGTTTCATGGAGGATAATTTTTCCACAGACAGGGAGGGGATGGGTGGGGTTGGGCTGGGGGGCTGTTGTGCAGAGCTCAGACAGTGATGTGCCGGGTCCACGGACTGTAAGTGGGTGGTGGCGGGGGAGCCCTTAAAGGCATCTTAAAACCCGTAACATGTTCGTGACATGTTCGTACTAAAATCAAATTCCTCAAGATTTACATGCCCACCAGTTTTGAGAACAATGTGGCCGATGCAGAGGTCGACGGCAAGTCCGGACCGCCTGAGCCCCCACTCCTACTCAAACATGGTCTATAATTTTTTGTGGACAGTCGGGACTTGATAGAGAGCGAGTGCCCAAGCACTTTGCTTTGATGTTCCTATCCTGGTGTCCAACAAGCTCCCGCGTTCTCTGCACAGAGCTGGATCCCCTAAAGCAGGAATCCGTGCATAGGGATCATGGTCGCGTGTTGGCTTCGCTAAGATCAAGGAGAGCTCGAGCAATGTTTTCCAGATAGCTGCGTGCCTGGTACCATCTCGAAGGTGATCTGGTGACAATTAATTTGCCTCTTTACCCTTAAAATGATTATAATCCCATTTAAAACACAGCTTAGTCCCTTATGTGAAAATCCCTGATCATTAAACTTCGATTGCCCTTTCATGCCGTCAAATCTCCACAGAACTTGTTATGTGAGTTTTTAAATTTTATAAATAAGACTAAACTTCTGCCTTAGTATCACTAACAAGAAACACAAGAACACACAAACGCTAAAACATCATCGCCTAGAAATAACCAGCATAATTGTATTTTCTTTTTTTTTGGACCTTTTTGTCTACATATAATTTGTCACTACCTACATATTTCGTATTATTATCACTATCTTTTATAATCTTCAATACCTTATTTTAAAAACTTCATTCTTTCTTTTATTAATAATCATTGTCGTTTCAGATCGTCCTATTTCATAGAACAGTAAAAAGATGAAAATGCAAAAGCTCCCGAAAATTTGGGGGTTTGTCCCGCCGTGTCGTTACATGCACAGGTGGAAATGAGGCTGTATTTCTTTTAGGTCAAAAATTCATTAAAGGAAATGGTTCCTTCTCTAGGGCTAAATTCCGGGGAGCCTAGCCACTGAGGGCAGGGCGGCCTTGCGCTTTAATAACGACTCAATCCGCACCTACCGAGCAGGCAGATCCTCCTTCGGCCATGTGGGTGGAGAGAACCCGAGTGGGGCTAAAGAACCGTGCGGACAGCTGTGGTCCCGCCAGCCCCTGCTCTCTGGCCATAGAAAAATGTTCCCAGACCGACCGACGGCGGAGGCCCAGAGGGGCTCTACGTGGAGATTTTGCCTACACTCGCCAGAACACAGAACTTAGGCAGCGGCAAAATCTCAGCGCCCAAATCGCAAGACCCCGGCTGACCCACGGGGCCCTGCCTCGGCTCCCCGGGACCCCACGATGCGCACCGGATGCCGGAGCCCGCCCGGCTGCAGCCACCATTGCGCAAGGTCGCGCGCGGGGTACTGGCTGACCACGCGCTGTACGGCTGGGACGGTCCTCAGTCCCAGAAAGGCCACTCACGGCTCAGTCACCGACCCCGCGTCCTCCCCCATCAGGAAAATGAAAGGCAAAAAAAGAAAAGGAAAAGGAAAGGCGCACGAGACCTACCTGGCTAAGGCCGCGTACCAGCGGGAAAGGCCAGACCAGCTCTGATTTGCGCGCTGCGTAGCGGTGGACACCAGTGCAACCCCTGCGGTAATGCGACGCCTGCGAGGGCCAGGGGTAGGCCGCTTCCCCTCCCCCCACCACCGGAGTCTCCTACTCCCCGGAGAGGGTGGAGGCTGAAGGGAAGGGGAAGCGTTGGGAATCCGGGTTCTGTGATGTCGGCCCCGCCTAGGGGAGGAGTGTGACGCCCTAAGACAGTTCCGGACGCTTGAAGGGGCGGGGAGAGGTGGGCTTGGGAAAGTTAGGTGGGAAATCTTTCATCTTTGTCGGGTGCTCAGGAGAATCTATTTGTTTCCCTTAGAGTAGGTAGGGCCCCTGTTGCCAAGAGGGCAAACGATGACTAAGAACAATAATAGAAAATTTTCCGTTCGACATTCGCAAAACTATTTAGAGGTAAAAGAAATTTAAATAAACACACTATCAAACGATGTTATACGTTTGCATCATTCATATGCCTGAGGTTTTTAAAAGGCTTAATTGTTTCCTCCTGAGGTGAGAGGTGGGTTCCCAAGACAAGACCCTGCCAGTGCCCTATCACCTCCCTCTTTTTGCCAAAGAATTGATGGGGGCCAGCGCCTCTTGTGCTCTTGTGTGGCCTTTCAGGGACTGTTACAGGTGTTGCCTGTGCTGCCTCGTTGAGTGGGGATGTGCTGGGTCCTAAGAAGTGGCATACACTGGCAGATTTCCCCTGCCCGACCAGTGCCCTGGTTTATATCTTCCTTATTTATAGTTCTTTTGAAAAAAGGAACACGCTCCTCTTGCAAAATGATGTTCACAGAATGGAGACACCTATAGTGTATTGAGGAAAATGAAGATAACCCGCGATGACATCCCTCAGACAAGAAGGGTGTTAAACTGGGACTTGTATCTTCCCAGCACCTTGTTCCCCAAGGAGGGGGCTATGCAAATAAAGAGCCTTTTAAAATAACAGTCTAGTAAGCTCCGAAGTCCCCTGGGAAACTTGCAGGCTATTTGATTGCTAAACAATTGACTGTGGAGATATTTTTGTGGACCCTTTTTATTTCTATTGACGATGTAGTCCTTGACTGATTTTAAGGAAAAAAGTCACAAATGCAGAAGTGTTTCAACTGAAAACTGAAATCACCCCTGCCCAGGTCCACTCCTCAGTGTAAACACCCTTAAAAGAAACACTCGCAAAAGAAATTCACGGCCTCTGCATCAACCCCAAGGCAGTACAACCAGCTTTTGACCACCTCCAACTCCTCAGAACTTCCTGCCTCCGTTTCACCTGCAGCCTCCCCAACCCCCCAAGACCACCTGCTGGCCAGCTACTGGCTGCCTTGGGCTCTGGCATCCGCTTACAACTCTTGTCTCTTCTTCATTCCCTTGCTGTTTGGGCGGCGATGAGTGTGGATTACAAGGATGGCGGAGGACAATAAATAGGCACATGTGTTGCTTTGTTCTGGCGAGGCAACTGCCTTTTTGGCTTCAGGTCAATACAGGAAATCTCACAAAACCCAGCTGCCTTCAACTGGTGAGGGGCGGGTTAGGGGAGGGGTTAACGCTCTGCTACAGCTCCACCTTGTAGGAAATGGAAAGCGAAGAGGCGGGAGGATTGCTTGAGCACAGGAGTTTGAGACCAGCCTGAGCAAGAGCGAGAACCCGTCTTTACTGAAAAAAAAAATAGAAAGAAATTAGCTGGACAACTAAAAATAGAAACAAAAAATTAGCCAGGCAGTGGCTCGCGCCTGTAGTCCCAGCTACTCAGGAGGCTGAGGCAGAAGTATTGCTTGAGCCCAGGAGTTTGAAGTTGCAGTGAGCGAGGCGGTGGCCATGGCACTCTATTCTGGGTGACAGAGTGAGATTCTGTCTCAAAAAAAAAAAAAAAAAAAAAAAGTTAAAAAGAGCTTCCAGCTCCTCCCCAGATTAAATTATCCAAAAAAGCCCTGGGCTGTGAATCTCAGCTGCCACTCTCTGGATTCCTCCGTTTTTCTCCTCCTTTACTTTAGGGAGTAATGGTCGTTCCCCACACAGAGAACCAAGTCATAGGGTTTTTTCTGTCCCCATTCCCTTAACAGACACCATTTAATAACTACTTACTGTGCCAGGAAACTGACGTCCACAGAAGCTAAATGACTTTGCCAAGGTGAACCCGGGTGGCACAGTCTGGATTCACACATGCAGAGATCTCACACTGTAACTTTTCTGCTCTCTCCATGCAAATGGCAAGTTAGCACAAGAAAGGATGCTCAATATCATTAGTTATTTAGGCAAATGCAAATCAAAATCACAAGGAGATACACTTCATACTTGCTAGAATAACTAGAATAAAAATAAAATGGAAAGTAACAAGTGTGGCGAGCATGTGAAGAAATTGAAACCTTCATACACTGCTGGTGGAAAAGCAAAAAGATGCAGCCACTGTGGAAAGCAGCTCGGCATTTCCTTAAAACGTTAAACATACAGTTACCAAATGATCCAGCAATTCCACTTCTAGGTGTACACCCAAGAGAATTGAAAACAGATATTCATACAAAAACTTGTACATCAATGTTTGTGGCAACATTCTTCATAAAACCCAAAAGGAGAAACAACCCAAATTCCCAACTGATGAACGTTTAAACAAAACGCGGTATTTCCATACAATGGATTATTATTTAGCCATAATATGGAATGAAGTACAGATACATGATACAACATGGATTTAGTAGTCTTGAAAATATTATAATAAAGACTCCAGACACAAAAGAAGGCATATTGCGTGATTCCATTCACACATGAAATGTCCAGAATAGGCAAAACTATATAGAAAGTGGATTAGTAGTTGCCAGAGACTGGGGGAAGGGGAAAGATGAATGACTGCTAATGGATATTGGTTTTCCTTTAGAAGTGACAAAAATTTTCTAAAATTGGTTGTGGTAATGGATGCTCAATTTTGTGAATATGTTAAAAAACAATGACTTGTACGCTTTAAAACTGTGAATTATATGGTATGTGAATTGCATATCAATAATAAAAAAGTGAACCAGCACATAGATTAAATAAAATTTGGTAAAAAATTGATGGGAAGTTTTATAATGTGGGTGCATCAAGGTGAGAATACTGCAACTCACTGATCTGTCTTTACATTAAAAATGTGTGAAACATTTTTGAAACATGTATGAGTGAAACATGTATGAGTGCTCATATAATGCAATTGGAGTACAGAGCATCAACTGTGAATGTTCTTGCTAAAAAAAATTGCACTTGAATCTGCCAAATCCATAGCTCTAACTACAAGAAACTTTATAAAGGAACATGTTTTGTATGAGGATGCATACAATGAATGCAGAATGCGAATAATTCTAGAGCACAAATAATAGTCTCTCATCAAAGGAATGGCAAAGAAAAAAGAGGAGAAGCTGTAGATTAAAAGAGGAATAGGAAATTTTTGAATCAGTGTTATGTATTTCTTTCGGATCCTAATAAGAACAGGTCAAAATTAAGAGGCATATTTAGGTCAAACAGGGAAATTGGACATGGATATTTTCATGTGCCATTAGAGAATAATTTAAATTTTTCTCAGATGCAGTGATGACATTTTGGTTATTTTTTTCCCCTAAGATTGGTTAGAGTGGATAGTCTAGTAGACTGTATGAATTGTATACCTTATTAGGATTCATGTGTGAAGTAGAAAGATATTTGAAATATACTTTAAAATATTCCAGCAAAAAAGCAAATAAAACATAATTGGTGAAATGTTGATTATTGAAGTTGGTTAGTGGGAATGGAATTTTTGATTTGTTGTTCTATCTGCTTTGTTTGAAATTATTCATGATAAAGAATAAACAAGGCCGAGCGCGGTGGCTCACGCCTGTAATCCTAGCACTCTGGGAGGCCAAGACGGGCAGATTGCTCAAGGTCAGGAGTTCAAAACCAGCGTGAGCAAGAGTGAGACCCCGTCTCTACTATAAATAGAAAGAAATTAATTGGCCAACTAAAAAATATATAGAAAAAAAAAATTAGCCGGGCATGGTGGCGCATGCCTGTAGTCCCAGCTACTCGGGAGGCTGAGGCAGGAGGATCGCTTGAGCCCAGGAGTTTGAGGTTGCT
>CAUYRT010040364.1:0-48418 GCA_963574885.1 Lepilemur ruficaudatus
CCAATTAATTTGTTTCTATTATTAGTAGAGACGGGGTCTCGCTCTTGCTCAGGCTGGTTTCGAACTCCTGACCTTGAGCAATCCGCCCGCCTCGGCCTCCCAGAGTGCTAGGATTACAGGCGTGAGCCACCACGCCCGGCCCTGCTAGTTCTTTTAATTAGAATGATTGCTGTTTGTGCTTTAATCATTGCACATAAAAAGTAACATTTCCACAAAATTGAGATTAAATACTTGATCTGTCATTTTTAACTTATTTGAAATTCCATCATATTTTATTTTTTCCTCTTTTTATCACATGTCAAAATTGACATTTATTTCATTGTTAATATTGTGATCCACTATTAAATTGTAAGTTGGTTCAGAGCTTACAAGACCATGTTTTCTGAGGTTTTATAGCCCCACAATCTGTGCCACAATAAAAATAGTCCATCAATGTTTACTGAGTAAATAACTGCAGTAAGTAATATATAAATGAAAACTGCAAGACAGACACTACATGATTACCTGATAGGGATTTTATTAGGTGTCATAATTTCAATTGGAATTCTAATTAAATACCCTTTAAGATGCTTTTCATATCTAAAATACTAAAATTTTCTGAAAATTTTGAATTTTCTCTTTTATAACATTTTTATTTTTAACTGAAGTGATCTCTAAAGTCCATTCCTATTGTTAACATTCTATTAGTTTGTTATTCTATAAAGAGTTAAAAAATGCTTCACCACTGAGTTCCTCTGTTGGTGCTTGTACAGAGTGTCCCAAGAAACACTTAGGGGAGGAAGAATACCTATGAAAAAACATGATGCATGGAATAGGTTTTCTTACAAAAAGCATTTAAAAATATATATGTATGAAAAAATATCAAGACCATTTATATCCTTGTTTGTTTTTCCATGCAATAGTCTGCCTTTTAAGAAGTAGGGTACTATCATGAAGCATGTCAAGATGTTGCATGATTTATCACCTGGATGCATGAATGAATGACATTCAGTTTATGCACTGATGCATAGGCAGCACTTACAAACTATCATATTGATGTATGTGGTCTATTTTGTCTTTGCTGGTCTATCTTATATAGATTGTCTTGTTTTTTAACATATATTGTGATATTCTATTATGTTGTTTATTCTTGTTTTTATAAAATAGTTTATCTAATTTGGATTTTTTTCTGTTACAGAATAAAAGATCCACATGAATCAAATTTTTATCACTTCTCACAGTAATTAAGATTACTGTGATGCTGTTTCTTGCTGCCTACTTTCATTCATTTGCACATTGTAATCTTGTGATCTCTTGTTGGTGTTACATCAATACATTTTAATTTTTAATCAATTCTGTGTTCAAAAGTTTGGGAAACGCTGACTCAGTCAAATAATTATTTGTGTGACTGATTAATGTTTCCATCTCTCTCAAGAAAATAAGTTTTAAAACAGGCCGCATGTCTACTTTTTGCTCACTGCTGTCTCTCTAATACTTAGCTCAGTTCCTGAAACATGCAAGTACTAAAATAAAATTGTGTATTGATATCCATACAAACAGGAACTAGCAATCCATGCCATTAAAGTAACAAGGATTCCCACTACATGCATTAAGCTTCAAGAGGAGACAAGTCCTTCTACTGGCATGATTTTTAACATTAGTTCTGAGGTGTTCCAATTTCAGCCAGCCATCTTTCTGTCTGTTGTATGTGGAATTACCTATTCCCACTAATTGAATATGTTATCTCTTTTCTGCCTTGGCCTTTATGGTGACACTTTGTAGGAAAAGAAATATTTGATTACCTGGTTGCACAAAAACTACTTTTAATAGCTTGTGAAATTTAAACTCACTATTAAAGTAACCTATTCCTGTATTTTTAAATGTCATATTACTTTCTAGAATATTCAAACTTATATTTAAATAGTATACATCCTTAAGCATTGTCATAGAGAAGTTATTACAAAACGTACAAGTATAGACTAATGAGATTTGAGCCCACATACATTGGTACTGTTAGATTTTAAACTGTTTAATTTTCCATTTTACTGGTGACAACTTCTGCCATATTGTATTCATTAGAAGTGAGTCACTAAGTTCATCCCACACTTAAGGGGAAGGGAATTAATCTCCATCTTTTAAAGGATGCAGTGTTAAATAATGTTTGGACATAGGTATCTTAAGCCACCACATAGAGATACAAAAGTCAATATTCTTAGATAAAAGAAGATTCTCCATTCCTGAAATAATTACAGAATAAGATAAGAATGGAATAGTCAGCAAGAAAAAACTCTGACAAATTAAGGGACAAATCATTAATATGATTGCTGATATATATATATACACACACACATACATCTAATGTATATATATATATATATATATATACACACACATCTAATAGAAGGGATAAAACATAAAATTGGGAAAGTGTCCCAGAATGTAGCATAAAAACCAATAAAGATAAAATTTTGGAAAGCAAAGAATAAGAATATAGATATTCAATAATGAAGATCCAAAATCCACCCGATAGGAAATGCAACGTGGAAAAAAAGAAAAGTAGTTATCAGCAAAGAAGAATAGGAGGTGAAATAAAAGAAGTGGAAGGGGAAGAGGAAGAGAATAGGAGGTGGAAAAAGAGAAGGAAGGAGAGAATGATAAAAAGAGAAAAGAAGAAAAGAGAGAGAAAGAAGTTTCCCCAGACTCAATGAAGCTGAGTACTCAACAGCAAGTGTGAGTGCTGAAAGACAATATGACAAAGGGCTCCAAAATGTGAGTTACGATGATGGCCAAACAAAACTATTGTAACCAGAAAAGGTTTCAATCAAATGGGACACCAATATTTTTTAAGACACGTGAAGACAAAGAATTTTTATCTTTCACAAGGGCAAGTTTAGAGAACAAATATTGCAGATTGTAGCAGAAGGATTGATGGCTCTGGGTAAAAGTCTCCAGGGGAAAAATGGGGGGAAATACATAAATATCAGCATAAAAAGGCAATTAAGACTTCTGCTGTCACTAATGGAGACTAGATAGCTTAGATCAACCCTCCACTGAGAAAAACTAAAAAATCTGGGGTGGAAATCTGTTTGAAGCATTGAGAGTTAACAAGGCAGTAAAAACATATGAAGCCAAAATCCCTTAATAAGAAAACTTAGAGAAAGAAAGAAACTTAAGAAAACTTTTAACTTAGGAACAGCTGTGGATTCAAGAAACATAGCTGTGGTGCATGCGACTATAATCCCAGTTACCCGGGAGGCTGAGGTGGGAGGCTCTCTTGAGCCCAAGAGTTTAAGGCTGCAGTGAGCTATGCATGATCATACCTTATGCATGATCATACCTGTGACTAGCCACTGTACTCCAGCCTGGGCAATGTAGCTACCCTCTATGTCTTAAAGAAAAAGAAAGAAAGAAGAGGAAGGAAGAGAGGAAGGAAGGAAGGAGAGAGAGAGAGAGAGAGAGAGAGAGAGAGAGAGAGAGAGAGAGAGAGAAGAGAGAGAAAGAAAGAAAGAAAGAAAAAGAAAGAAAGAAAGAAAGAAAGAAAGAAAGAAAGAAAGAAAGAAAGAAAGAAAGAAAGAAAGAAAAGAAAGAAAAAGGAAGGAAGGAAAAAAGAAAGAGAGAGAAAGAAAGGAAACATAAGCAAGTAGAGCTGTAAGTACACTCAAATGGCTTGGGAACAAATACAGACAATGCTCAAATTAATGATGGCTTGCCTTACAATTTTTTGACTTTATGATGTTGTGAAAGCAATACGCATTCAGTAGAAACTGTACTTCGAGTACCCATACAACCACTGTGTTTTTCACTCTCAGTACAGTATTCAATAAACTACATGAGATATTCAATACTATTATAAATTAGGCTTTGTGTTAGATGATTTTGCCTAACTGTAGGCTAATGTTAGTGTTCTGAGCACATTTAAGGTAAGCTAGGCTAAATTATGATGTTAGGTTAGATGTATTAAATGTATTTTTGAATTAATTGTAATATTTTCAACTTATGATGGATTTATTGGGATACAACCCCATTGTAAGTTGAGAAGCATCTCTAATGGAGTTCACAGCCTTCAAGTACAGCTTTGGTAAAATCCTTATGCTTTGTGTTGAGACACAGAATGGTGATATGCAAAGATAAAGGTAAATCTTAAATGAACCAACCAGACCCTGCATGGACTGTCTCCTAGCTTTTAGCCAAATAAATCCATGACTGGATTAAGTTTGTTTGGAATTGCTACTTTTCTAGTTATCTGTCAGAAGAAAATGTGCTGAGGAAAGAAAATATTCTAGAATGCAATATCTCTATTATTTTTTCATTTACAATGTTCAATATACAATCAAATATAACCAGAAAGTGAGGACAAAATTAAGAACCAAGAAAAACAACAGACAATAGAAAGAAATGCATACGAGATCAAGTCAATGAAATTATTAGAAACAAACTTTAGGAATAATCTGTTGAAGGAAATGAAATGTGAGATTGAAACTTCAGGTGAAGACTGGAATATATGAAAATGAGTTAAATTGAAGTTCTGTAACTGAATAACCAATAATTGAAATTAAACTCAATAGATATAAATTTTAAAGCAGATTAGATTCAGCTAAACTTTCTAAGTCTGTCCCAATCTCTAAATACCTTTATTCTGGAATTCCATATACATATATTTTAGACTTTTTAAAGAGCATAACCTCATATCTCTTATTTTCTTTTCTGTATATTTTTGTCCTTTTTTCCCTAGATGTTTTCAGTGTTAATATTTTCTTTGTATTTGTCTTCTAGTTTACTCATTCTCTCTTCAACTGTATCTAATCTACTTTAAATTTTTCAATATTTGTGTCCGATGGGAAGTCAGTGATGCTGAAAGGAGTGAAGAATAGTGATACAGGTAAATATGAGGTTAAATCTAAATAAATATCTGTTGTAGATAATACTATCTAATAAAATAATGTCCAATGAAGTCGCATACACATTTATAACAAAAAGATATAAAAACAATATACTAAGAAGGGTTCTAGAAGAGTGTATGTGTTATAAGGTCCTTACATTATCCAAGAATAGGTAAAATTATTAATTCATATTAGTCTTTTAATATATCATGGACATATGTAGCCTCTAGCATAACCACTGAAAGAACAGTGAAATGATGTGTAGGTATTAAAATGATGGTGGGAAATGAAATACTAAAAAAAAATTAATCTAGAAAAGAAATAATCTAAATAATCCAAGTAATTTATTTTAAAAAAGTAATTAATCTATAAAAAGAAAAAAGAGAAAACAGAATAGAAAATGTGGGAAAAAATTTTTAAAGGTACTTAAATAGTATATTTAAGCCCAAATATTTCATTAACAACATCAAAAGTAAAAGAACCAAATACTCTAATTAAAAGACAATTATTGTTGTTACTTGATTAAAAGTACAACATCGTCAACTAATGCTTTTCAACACTAACTCTCATACTGGATTAAAAACACTAAAAACAACAACAACATCAGCTGCTATAAGAGACATAACTAAAATATAAAAGCACAGAAAGATTGAAATGAAAAGATGTAAAAATATATATATATATCATATCAAACACTATCCAAATAAGATTTGGCATAACCATATAACATTAAGACAAGATATTTTAAGGGGGAAAACATTTCTAGAGATAAACAGGAACATTTCATAATGATAAGGTAGAAAACTGTTTTCTTTCTTTTCTCCATTTTTTAAAAATGAAATACAAGGTTTTTTTATTTTTTGATTTTGGAAACAAGGATAGCCAATGTCTTTGCAGACTGAGGATCCCACAGAAGGACTGAATCTGGAACGTCAGATACTCAGATAAGTGGTTTATAAGAGACTTGTCATTTTCACTACAATTATGCTTCCTGAAGGTACTTTCACACCTGCTATTTCAACACCTTGTTTAATGCTTTCTGTTCAAGTTGAGATCTAAAATCTCCTGATCTTTAATGGTCCTGGAGACCACTTGTACCTTGCTACCTCGACAGCAGAAAGCATTATCGTTCAGATGCCTGTCATTCTTCATTATATTTCTCTGATGTTTAGATAGCCCACTCTCACACTGAGAGCAGGGCAAGTAAGTTATGTCCTCATACTTTCTTCTTGTGTTATTCTTTTTTGATCAATTTCTTCCCAGGAAAAAGCTGTAAGTTTTTAAGGCTATTTTTTGTAATTGAAATTTGTATTGATATAATTGTAGATTCCTACGTAGTTGTAAGAAATGCCAGAGACCCCATGTACCCTTACCCAGTTTCTCCAGACTACAGAATATTATCACAATCAGGATATTGGCTTTGACACAATCCGTTGCTCTTATTTCAGATTTCCATACACACGTGCGTGTGTATGTGCACGTGTGTATATTTGGTTCTACACAACTTTAACACACATGTTTGTTCGTATATGCAGCACCACAGTTGTCTTAGTCAGCTTGGGCAACTATAATAAATGCCCTAAACTGGGGGGTTTAAACAGCTGACATTTATTTCCCAAGATCAAGGTGCCAGTAGATTCAGAGTATGGTTATGACCCTCTTCCTTGTTTGCAGACAGCTGTCTTCCTGCTGTAATCTCACCTGGTGAACACAGAAAGAGTTCTGGTCTCTTACCCTTATTATTAGGGTATCAATCCCATAATGGGGCCCTGTCCTTAATAACCCATCTAAGCCTAATCACTTTCCAAAGGCCCTACCTCCAAATACCATCACATTGGGGAGAAGGGTTTCAACATGTACATCTTGGGGGACACAAGCATGCAGTCCACAACAACGGTCAAGATACAAACCCTTCTAATAGCACAAGGATCCTTCCAATTGCCTTTTACGGCCACTTCCCCCACCTCCCATCCCCACCCCTACACTCTGGCAACCACTAATCTGTTTTCCATGTCAAAATTTTGTTATTTCAAAAATACCATGTAAATGGAATTATACAGTGTAATCTTTGGAAACTGGCTTTTTTCCCATAACATAATTCTCTAGATGTTCATCTAAATTGTTGCATGTATCAATAGTAAGTTACTTTTCATTTCATGGAACAATATTCCATGATGAGGACATGCTACAGCTCATTTAATCATTTGCCCATTGAAGGACATCTAGGCTGTTTCCAGTTTTCAGCTATTATGAATAAAGCTCATATGAACAGTCATGTACAGGTTTTTGTAGGAAGATGTTTTCATTTCTCTGGCATAAATGCTCAAGATGGGAATTGCTGGGTCATATAGTAATTGCGTGTTTAATTTCATATGAAACTGCCAAACTGTTTCTAGAGTGGTGGTACCATTTTATATTCTCATCAACAATGTGAGAGTGAGCTATCTTCTCCACATCTTTGCCAGCATTTGGTGTTGTCACTTTTCTGTTTTAGCCATTCTGATAGGCGTATAGTGATCTCTCACTGTGGTTTCAATTTGCATTTCCCTGAGGGCTGATGTGTAGAGCACCTTCTCACATGTTCGTCTGCCAACTCTACACCCTCCTCAGTGAAATGTGTCTGCCTGTCTTTTGCCAATTTTCTAATTGATTTCTTTAATGTTGATTTTTTTTTCTTTATTGAAATGTAATTTACATATCATGTCTTTACTCCATTTTAAGTGTACAATTAAATGGTTATTAGTAAATTTACCAAGTTGTACAGCTATTCACATAAATCAATTTTAGAGGATCTCTTACCCCCTATTGAGACCCCTAATACCCATCCCCAAATACATTTCAAGCATGCCTCTCCCCTTCACAGTGCTCAGCACATCTCTCAGATGTGGGTCTACCCCCACCCCCCAAATACCTAGTGAAGACCACTACCATTTGAACATCATAGTGTTAATCTGTCAGTACCAATTTGATAGCAAGTACAAGTGGGGCCCATTCTTTGGGTCTTGTGTCACCTCACTTCGAATAATGGGCTCAGGCTTAATCCATGATAACATAAGCGGTGCTAGCTCACTGTCGTTTCTTAAAATTGAGTAGTATTCCATTGTAAACATATACCAAATTTTAATAATCCACTCATGCATTGATGGGCACTTAGGTTGTTTCCACAACCTAGCAATAGTGAATTGTGCTGCATAAACATTCGGGTGCAGATGTCTTTACCATAGAATGTCTTATGCTCTTTTGGGTAGATGCCTAATAATGCTATTGCTGGATCGAATGGTAATTCTATTTTTAGCTCTTTGAGGAATCTCCAAATTCTTTTCCACAAAGGTTGCACCAATTTGCAGTTTCCCTAGCAGTGTTAAGAGTGTTCCTGTCTTTCCACATCCTCGCCAACATTTGTTGTTTGGGGATTTTTTGATAGAGGCCAATCTCACTGGGGTTAGATGGTATCTCATTGTGGTTTTGATTTGCATTTCCCTGATGATTAGAGATGATGAACACTTTTTTTATATGTTTGCTGGCCATTATTCTGTCTTCTTCAGAAAAGTTTCTGTTCATCTCCTTTGCCCATTTATAAATGGGGATGTTTGATTTTTTCTTGTTAATTCTTTTGAGTTCTAGGTAGATTCTTGTTATCAGACCTTTGTCGGAGATGTAGAGAGCAAATATTTTCTCCCATTCTGTAGGTTGTCTATTTGCTCTAGTGATAGTTCCTTTGGCTGTGCAGAAGCTTTTTAATTTGATCAGATCCCATTTGTTTATTTTTGTTGCTGCATTCATTGCTTTGGGATCTTCTTCAAGAATTCTTTGCCTAGGCCGATGTCTGAAAGGGTCTTCCCAACGTCTTCTAGGATTCTTAAGGTTTCTTGCCTTAGGTTTAAGTCTGCTAATCATCTTGAGTATATTTTTGTGAGAGGTGAGAGGTAGGGATCCAGTTTCATTTTTCTGCATGTAGCTATCCAGTTTTCCCAGCACCATTTATTGAAAAGAGATTCTTTTCCCCAATGCGTATTTTTGTCTGGTTTATCAAAGATTAGGTTACCATATGCAGATGGTTTCATCTCTGGATTCTCAGTCCTTCATATAGTCTATATATTATTCCTTTTTTGGATATTTGGTTTGCAAATATTTTTTTTTCATTCTGTAGCTTATCTTTTCATAGTTTTCCCACGGGATTTTTTGCAGAACAAAAGTTTTAATTTTGATGAGGTTCAAATGATCAAATTTTCCTTTTATAGAATGTTCTTTTGGTGTTAAGACTAAGAAGTATTTGCCTTGCTCTAGATCCTGAAGATTTTCTCCTGTGTATTTTTTCTAAAGTTTTATAGTTTTACCTTTTACATTTAAGTCTGAATACCATTTTGTATTAATTTTTGTATGAGAAGTACTGTTTTTCATTTTAGGCTTCTCTCTATTAATTCAGTTTAAAAGTATGGCAAAATATGTCTTTGATCTTCAAATAAATAAGTTCATAGATACATAAAAGCAAAGCAATGACAAAAAGGTAACATATTTTGTACTTTTCTACTTCCATGCCTGTTTTTGTCATGCCAGTTGCCAGAAATACTCAGTACTAAGTACTTAGTATTTTCCTTTCTAAAGTATTCACTTTCTTTAAAGTTTGTCTCTAAGTCCCATTTTCTTGAGGAAGCGTCTGTGACCACTTCTCCAGTGTGGAGACACTTTCTTCCCTGATGTTCTGCAGCACTTTTTTATACAGTTAGTGCCACATGCAGCTAAAGTCTAGTTTTTTTTGCTTCATTTAATACGTTATGTTCTCTTCCGCCACAAAGCCTTGGCACACACCGTTTCTTGCAATCTCCTCTCTACGCCCCTCACCTGGGGGCTGCTCGTTTACCCTTCAGTTCTCAGTGCAAATGTTACTTTCATGTAAGGGATTAAGTCCCCCAATTTTAAGAGTTCATAGCACTGGTACTTAGCACAGTTGCTAATTATGATTTATTTGTGTGATTATTTGACTTTCCCACTAGACTATAAACTCTATGAGGGAGGAGCTATTTGGTTTGGGCCACTTTTCTATGTTCTGTTTGTAGCACAATGCCTGGCAAATAATTGAGGCTTCATAAACATCTCCTAACAAATAAGTGTGCAAGTGAGTTTTTGATTTGTAAATTTAAAAAAAAAAAACCCAAAAACCAGGGGCTATGACTTACATCCTTATATCTTAACTGCATAGCGTCCAGATGCTAGGAAGATTTAATACTTGATTTCTAAAGGAGAAAGCTGACTGTTTAATTTAGCAATAAAAGAAAGTGTTTAGGAGAACAGCAACATTTACCCAGATAACTGTTATTGGGAACAGAGGACAAGGTGGTACATAAAACTTTTCCTGAAATATTCACCTGATTTGAGTTAAATAGCCATACTAATTTTAACTATCAGAATAATTACTTACATTATTTTCTTTTGAACATAGAGCCATTGCTAACAAACCCTAGTGTTATATTTCTTATATAGTAAAATAAAATTCCTTAAGGAACGTAGGGATGGGCAGGCAAGGGAGACTGTTAGTGGCCGAATTTGTACCAGAGCACTTTATAGAGTGGATATAATTTTGCTGGCCTATTTATGAGTTAAAAATATACATTATTTTGTTTGGCCCATTTTTCATTTTGCACTCTCCTGGGAGCTCAGTCGAACTGCATCTCATTTTTAACTTCCTCCATAGCTCTGTCTTTTCCATCCACCAGGTTGGATGGGAGTGGAAATCTCTTTGCTATTGGCAGCTGCGCTGGAGCACGCTGACCCTCTCTCCCCCAGAAGTAGGGAAAGTAAAAGCCCTACATAGACTTTCCATTCTTAGCTAAACCAAGTTGCTTTGGCCTGAGGGTCTAATCAAGTATTATAAACACTGATTAAATAAGGTAGGTCATTTCCATCACCATTTTCCAGAGGGGGACGTGGAGGCACCACACAAGGGAATGACATTTGCGGACTCAGGAAGACAATTTGCTGTGGCTTAATTCCTTTCCCTTTAGAAGGCCAGCATCGAACACTGGAGGAGTTAGACATAGTCTGAATCCTATTCAAACAGGTCACATTTGGGGGCTGAGGTGTCTCACTGAAACTTCCCATTATACTGCTACATATCCATATGCCGTATACCCAAATCTGTGACGAGGCAGTGTTCATCTCCTGTCTTCACATCTGATAGTCTGTGCCAGACAGAATAAAAAAGTTGATTACACACAGCTTTGCCAACGTCTCTTGACAGGAAAGAGCAAAAAAAATCCTCCTGAACAAATGAAATGTCAGTCAAAGCTCAAACATATTAAAGCAAGATATGCTATATTATTTTCATAGATTAGAGATTAACTGGTTTCTAATTAATTCTTAGGATGTATAATAAATTTGCATGACTGGTTTTATGATTCTGGAATATTCCTTAATCCAGGTTTATTGTTGTTGTTGCTATGTTTTTGCTCAGGTGCCTGCCTCTTTGTGAAGTTGGTATTATCATGCAGCAGGAGGGTAGCTTATTTGAGAGTCACTGCTTTGGGAATTGAAAGAGGAGCAGAGCTCAGAATTTCTTCTTTCTTTCTTAAGGAGCTACGAGTCCATAAAGTGTTAAAGCAGGCCAGGATTTGAAGCAGGGAAGAAAACTGAGTTTGAGCTGCTCACATCTTGACAGCCCCACCCCCACCGCCCTCTGAGCTCCGGTTTGCCTCACAGGGATGTTTCAAAGAAATTGGGTTGCTTGGCAGCGTGGGCGGGAGGCAGGGAGGAAAAGGAGGACTTTAGAATTAAATAAGGCAGTTGGAATGGGTTGCAGATTTTCAAGGCAGGTAATGTATCACTGGAAATCACTGGAATTGGTGCACGTTCTATAACACTCACATTCCTATTTTCTCTCCACTGGCTTTCCTTGACGGTTTGACGGGGCCAGGTCTCTCTGACTCCCCCCCTTTGATTCATGGGATCTTGAAGGAGAGACACCCTCGTTCCTAATGCCTGCTGTGGGCAGAATTTATGAGACTATCCAGAGACCTTCAAACGGCCTCCAATCTCTTCCGTGGTTTAGAACTTCAGGGCCAAATGTTATAGATTTTACTAGATCCTTGCTCCTGAAAATGTTGCCCTTGGTACAGCAGAACGGCCATCACTAGGGGGCTTGTTAATGATGTAGAATCTCCACTTGAACCTACTAACTATGATCATGCCTTTTTAATAACACCCTCAAGTGATTCATATGCACATTAAAGTTTGAGAAGCATTGCTCTAGATCAAACCCCTTATTTTATATTATAGATTAGGAGACTGTGGCCCTGATCTTGGAAGTTATTAGCTCTTGTCACACAACAAGAGTCTGTGGTTCTGCTTTCTGCTGGAACACTTCTCTCCTCCGCGTGACACTGCCTGTCTTGAATCTTGAATTTAGAGTTATCCGGGTATTTGTGATCACTGGCAAAGAAGCCCCTCATTCACACAGACAGAAATTGTGTCTGGGTTTCCAAGATCGAGCACATGGAGCACAGTGCCTGCATATGCAGTAGGTCCACAATTATTGCTATTATAATATTATTCATATTACTAGTACTAAGAGTTTTTACTGTCATTAGTGTTCTTATACATGTATAGTAAACGTAAGAGAAAATGGTGAGGGTTTCTCATGAGGGTGTCTTGTCCACCAGGTAGCTGGCAGACCAGGCCAGAAAACGCCGGAGGCTGCTGTGGTGGGACACGAGCTCATCTTCACTCAGAATTTTCCCAGAGGCTGGGAGGTGATTAGCTGGAGAAACGTCTGCCAGTGCCGCACAGCTCCTGGTAATCATGAGAGGACTACCTCACCTGCTTCCCTGGCACTGATAAAGCAAAAAGATGAGGAGGAGACATTTAATGACACTACCAGAGTCTTTTGCATCTTTGGGGGGATCTTGAAAGTCTTCTGCTAATTGCAGGCTCTGTCATTCTGGATCAATGGGAGGCAACTCACTCCTGATCAGCGATGTCTCTTCTGTAACGCTTTTCTTCCTGCCCTTCCTCCCTCTCTTGCTTTTTCTTCCCTCAATATTTATGGAGCACTCACCGCCTGCCCGGCTGCAGAGCAAGTGCCAGCAGATTACGGAGAGCCTGGCCCCTGCCCGCACAGAGCCCCTGCAGCCAGAGCTCGGGGCGTGGAGCAGCTGCCATGGGAGCGCCTGGGAGGGCGTGCGCAGGGACAGGCGCAGAGGGCGGGGGAGAAGTGTGGGCAGGAGCGACGCCTGCCGAGCTCTGCAGCCGCTGCGCACTTTGACAGTATCGGGCGTGTCTCCCTTGAGGGAGTGACATCTGAGTTAGGCCTTGCTGGCCAGGGAGTGTTTCGCCAGTTGACGGAATGAGGAAAGTCCACGCTGGTGGAAGGCACAGTGAGGAGAAACTGGGGATGGGAAGGCCAGATGATAACGCCACCAACAGAGCTCGGGCAGGGCGTGACAAGCCCACGCACCAGAGTGGGCACCGAAGCAACAGATCGCTCAGTAAGCACCTCTCCTCTCCTCCCCCGGCTGCCCGGCGGGCAGAGGATGAGCTGCTGAGCCTCAGATCCAGGCTCGGGACTCATACAAGCCACCAAGGCAGAGTCTCCTTTGCTCATCGTATTTAAATACAAGGCAAAGCTGTAAAGAGAAGGGAATTAAGGATATGCTTAGTTATACCTGGAAGTTCATCTCCGTGAATCCGTGGTGCTTTTTCCTACTGGGATTGTAAGGCAGGAACAATTTGGCCCTTGTAACAAATCCCCTCGCCTGGACTCCTTCATCAGAGCAGTGTCAATATTCTCATGTGCTTGCCAATGGCCTTCTCACCTTACGGGTGAGTTAGAACTGGGCTCGACCTTTGACAACCGTAATGGCACTGATGAGATATCTTTGCCCGAAGTTGGCCTTCTCTCTTTAGATGCTTCCACCTTTGGACCTGGGATGCCTGAGGCAGGGCCCAGAGAGAGGGATGAGGCACAAATGAGCATGCCTACCGTAGGAGACGCTCACGTTACTTACTGTGGGGTCAGTTTTTTGGGGGGAGGGGAACAAATGACGCATGGCAAGGTGACAGTAGGAACACATTACGAACTAATCCTGTCCTGTGGAGGGGAGGACTAGGACAGTCCCTCAGAACCATGTCAGTAGGCTCCACATGTAGACGTAGATCACCACCCCTCTGCTGACTGAGTGTTTTACTTCAAAGGGTTGAACCACAGTTACATCTTGTTCTTAAATCACAAGGTTTAAAGAGCAGTGCCATGATTAATTAGAGCCTGAGTAAGACTTCTGCTTTGAGACAGAACAACCTCTGAAATGGATCCTTTCATCTTTGAAAGGTAACAGCCTTACCCACATGTAATAAGAAAAGGTAGAGTCAATCAGAATTAGAGATCTGAATTACAGGATTTGGGGAAGGACTTTGTAGAGCTATACAGAAAAACTAATTGATTGCTAATAAAAGATATCTCCACGCAGAAGTCTCGCTGGGCTAGTTTAATAAATAGATATGTTTTATGGTGTAAATATAGTTTTAAAAGTGATTAGCAGTTTACTTTTTAAGTAGACTAACATAATTCCTTTAATTGAGTGTGGCAGACACTATAGCTTAGCAGGTGGGCATATAGTCTTTGAGAGCAGACAGATGTCTTTTCAAATTTTTATTCCTCTGTTCACTAGCTATCCACTATCTTGAACATCTAGCTGTTCAAAATGCCCATTTCTCATCTTTAACCTGACAATAATAAAATCCAACCAATTGGAGAGTCATACAGATTAAATGAGGTAATGTATGTACCTGTCCCTTAAGGGTGTGCACAATTCATTGTCTTTGAACTTTTCCCCCACAGAATAAAATGTGTTTCTCTTCAGACACATCAAGTGAAAGCCATTGATCTCTTGTCAGTAGTGATTGGATTTTTAAAATTTTATTTTTTAAATTAATGTACAATAGAATTGAATCTTTTGGGGGTATGGTGTTCTATGAATATCACCATATTTATAGAGTATTTTAACCACATAATGAAGAACAGTTACATCTCCCCGCAAGTCTCCCTTGTGCTACTGATTGGTATCCTTCCCACATCCCTAATTCTTGGCAAACACTGATATATCCTGTCACTATGGGTTTGTCTTTCAGAGACTATCATATGAATGGAATTATGCACCACATAAACTTTTGAGACCAGCTTCTTGCCTTCACATAATGCCTTTGAGATTCATCCAAGTTGTACATTCGGTATGTGCCTCCTTCTATTGCTGAGCGGGATCCACTGCATGGATGCATGGCAGTCTGTTCGCCCATGCACTCACTGAAGGATGCACGGATTGCTTCCACATGTGGCAACTGTAAGTAGAGCTGCTATAAATATTTGATGTACAGGTTTTTGTGTGAATACAAGCTCTCATATCTCTAAGGTAAAATGCCCAGGAGTAGGATTTCTGGCTCATACGGTAAATATCTGTTTATCTTTATTTTCCGGAATGGCTGCACTATTTCGGCATTCCCACTAGCAAGGTGTGAGAGATCAGTTGCTCTGTGTCCTTATCGGCATTTGGCATTATCAGTATGTTTTATTTTAGCCATTCTACTAGGTATATAGAGATATCACATGTGGTTTTAATTTGCATTTTCCTAATGGCTAGTGACGGCAATCATTTTTTCCTATGTTCATTTATTTACCTTTTTTTTTAACCATACATACCTCCTCTTCAGTGAAGTGTCTGTTTAAGTTTTTTGCCTATTTATTTATTTTTAGAGACAGAGTCTTGCTCTGTCACCCAGGCTGAGTGCAGAGAGACCATCACAGCTCACTGCAACCTTAGATTCCTGGGCTCAAGTGATCCTCCTGCCTCACCCTCCCCAGTAGCTGGGACTGTAGGTGTATTCGCCACTACACCCAGCTAACTTTTTTTTCAAATGTATTTTAGATCCAAGATCTCACTCAGTTGCCCAGGCTGGTCTAGAACTCCTGGCCTCAAAAGCGATCCTCCCTCCCTGGCGCAAAGTGTTGAGATTACAGGCGTGAGCCACTGCGCCAGGTCCTTTTCCATTTCTTAAATGGGTTGTTTGCTTTTTTATTGTTGAAATTTTGTTACCTATAGATCTATTTTACCTTATTGTGTCTTACAATCCATGAGCACTATGTCTCTCCATTTATTTAGCTCTTCTTTGATTTCTTTTATCAGAATTTTATAGTGTTCACATAGAGATATAGTAAAGGTTTTGTTAGCTTTATAACTCAGTATTTGTTTTTTTAAGCTACTGAACAGAGTGTTTTTTTTAATTTCTGAAATTTTGTTGCCATTATTTAGAAGTACGATTAATTTTTGTGTATTGACTTTGCTAAATTCACTTATTAATTCTAGGTGCTCTTTGGTAAGTTTCTTGGGATTTTTCTACACAGAGAATTATGTCATCTGTGAATAGGAATTTTCTTTTCCCAGACTTCTTCTAAAGTATTCTCTGTCCAAAGTTAGCGAGCACCTCCCAATTATATGCTACTATGTGTCTACTCTGAGAGAAAGAGGAGGAAAAATGTGAAGCTCTCTGCCAATTTGGTGGCACTTCAAATTTTTATCTTCTTCCCAACCTTCCTGATATTATTTACTATTTAGAGTCTTCAAAGAGATGCTCCATCCATTTTGTACAAGATTTATAGCTTCCTTCAATAGGAGAAACAATGCGGACTGTGCTTACTCATTTTACCTCGAACCAAAACCAAAGATTGGATTTGGCGTGTCTTTTCCCCTAGCAATTAACGCATTCTTGCATTTCCCCATCGGTACTCTCTTTTCTGTCTCTGCCCCTTCAGTTCCTCTTCTGACCTTGGTCCTAGACAGACAGCCCAGGAAGCAGAGTAAAATCGGTGAAGCAGAGTAAAATCCAGTCGATGTTATGCATTGAGCTTTGGCTGCCTTAGCACTGTGCTCTAAGAAATTGAGTTAAATGTGTCTGGACACAGGGCAAGAGAAAACTTAAACTCGGTTTATGTTCAGATTATTTCAAATTAGTGAGTTAATGGACCTCTTAAGTCACAGAAATTATCTGGATCAATTTACAACACAGGAAATCAATAAAAGCCTTCTTTGGTTGGCCAGTGTGGTTTCTGGTAATTCTACAACATCTGCACTCTAAAATGTGAGTGGGTGCAGGTGTAGCCAGCGTGTGTGATGGGCTGCAACGAGAGGTGTGAGGACCCAGCCAATAGAAAGGATGAGAGGAGGAAAATGGCAATGGGAGCCCCTCAGAGCTTGTTTTGACTGGTTTTACTGGTTTCATTGGGTTTCGTCTGTTTCCCTGGAAGCATCATGTAAACCTTGGCTCTCTGGAAGTATTTTTCCTGTCACTGTTAATCTGGCTGGTGAGGTTAAACTGATCTAGCCCCATGAAAACCGCTTTGTAGCTTCCTGCTGTTTCAGAATGAACTCTGGAGGAAAAGTCATCCCTACCTTTAAGTTGCTGCTGTTCATCACGCTGCCCCTGGTGTTTCAGTGCGGATGCAGACCCCACACTGCAGCTTCTCTGGAAGCTTCCTTCTGTTTTCCCACCCACCCAGGCTCCAGGAGCGGGTCTGCAACGGTGCCATCTGGTGGCCCCAAAGCCACATGGATGAGAAAAATACAAAGGTTTTTTTGCAAGCCATTTCTTCTGCTACTTTCAGTTGATTTAGGATGAACTTACAGCAAATTTGTGCACCATTTTAGGCCCTTGCCCAGGCCATTTCTCACCTCCTTGGTGTACTTGCCCAGAGGTGTCTGAGGTCGAGAAGAAAGGAAGCAGAGGGATTTGGAAAGCAGCGGGGCTTCTGATAAGAAACTAAGAATTACGCAGAGAAACGGTGCTCCTGACATGCATCTGATCGGAATGTAGCTGTATCAAGTTTCCTGCTCTGCTCCGGTCATTCCAGGAGTTTTTAATCTCCTTGGCGCACACAACATGTTTGAACTGGGAGATCTTTTTGCATTTACAGTTCTGGGTTTTTGGGTCACGGACAGAGAAAATGGTTTTCCCACCAAACTCCCTCCTGCACACTCCCCTCCCTCAATCCCTGCTCTTGCCTTAGCCGCAAGAAGTACTTCGTTCTTTCACAGGTTATGTTTTTTTCTGCCTAAACAAATGTAGAGTTTTTCTGTTCTCTGAAATTTCAATATGCTAGTTGAAAATGCCTAAATGAACGCTAGCTGCTTCAGCAATCCTGATGGAAGCATAAGTTGTCAAGGAACAGGAATCTGTGCTGTGCTTTCATTTCACAACTGTTGGCATCGCATCTCTTTTCCCCAAATTACTCACTCAGGAATTCCGCTTTCACTTCTCTTTTCCAGTTTCTCCTTCTGTGATACGTATATGTGTGTGTATATTTCTGTATGTGTGCTTCTTATATAGGCTTTTTATTAAACTCCTGGGCAAATAAGAAAAAAGGCAAATCTACCTTTCAGGAGTGACTGTTCCTGAAAGATTTTTAGCTATTCCTCCAGAATGTGTCCCCACATCCCAGCCCCTGTCAACTAGAGCTTTCGCTCAGGATCTGAAGCCCTGGTTGCAAAAGCATGGACATTGCTGCCGCTTTCCCCACTTCACCGTCCGCCCCACAGCCGTCTACCGAGTTCAGCCTACCTGAGAGCTGTCACAGCAGCCAGCCAGGAGCTTAAAGATCAGTGTATTATTTTAAGTACTCATCCAGCAGCCTCTTCACGCTATGCAGTGAAAGGAGACTGATTACTGGGCAACAGGAGAGATACAGTGAAGATGAAATGGTAACAAATTATCTATATGCTGGATGATCAACCTCTGAACAGTTGAGTATCAGAGTGATTTACTATTACACATTAATTAGAAACATTAAGGACAAGGACGAAAGCTATTATTTCAAAAAAATATGTAAGAGTTGGTTGCAGACTAGTCCACTCAAAAATATACATAGAGACCTAATGATCAATTGGAGCCCATGTGTAAATTAAAATTGGTGACTATTGTCAGGTGAACTCATGAAAAGTTTAATTATCTGGATCACTAATACAAATTTCATGAAGAATACAGAAGTAAAAAAATAAAATTAAAAATTTTCCTGACTTTTTGATGTCATGGATCCCATGTACCAAAACTTAAAGTTTAGTTTTTTATTAATAGTGAATTCCCTATATCCATAGTCTACATCAATGACTGTTAATTTGTCACAAAATTATCTTAATAAGGTTGGCTATCTGATATTTCAAAACTACATTTAAAAAAGTAAAGTTTGACAGTGGAATTTGACTTTAGGCAAACAAACTGGCAACACTAGGGTGTTATAGGTAATAATTTGGGGAGAGTCTTTTAAAACACACAAAGATAAAACAGAAAATGAAAGTATCAGGGGCTTGGGACATTTTGGATAGGGGTAAGTAGACTCATCAATCACAATACCTCTAAGAGTTCTAGTATGTTACAACATTACGTAAAATACTAACTGAATCCCAGAATCTAGCTTATGTTCTTCATCCTCTGTTTGAGAGGCAATGAATATGTGTGATATATTTTAGAAATATTTCCATAACAAAATATTTGAAAAATTTAAAGATACGTAAAAGTGAAACCCTTTGCTCTCTAGAAATCAGACACATCACTCACATATTACTGGTACCAAAATGGACCTGCCAAAGAGCCATGCTGTAAGTACACAGACAAAAGCATCTGGCAGCAGTGCGAACTTCCTGGAGAAAATGAACATGACTAAAACTGAAGGTAGGGGAAGAACATGATTTTCATGCAAGTGACTCAAAGTACAGAATTTGGAATAGAAAGGAAGTGATGGGAAGAAGGAACAAAGAGGAAGTAAAATGGAACAAAGAAAGGAGAGAAACAAACTTAACAACAAACTCTTTTTTTTTTTTTTTTTAATCGAGACAGTGTCTTGCTTTGTTACCTGCTAGAGTGCCGTGACATCAGCCTAGCACACAGCAACCTCAAACTCCTGGACTCAAGCAGTCCTCCCACCTCAGCCTCCTAAGTAGCTGGGACTACAGGCGCCAACACCACCTCTGGCTAATTTTTCTATTTCTAGTACAGATGGTCTTGATCTTGCTTAGGATGGTCTTGAACGCCTGAGATCAAGCGATCCTCCCATGTAGGCCTCCCAGAATGCTAGGATTACAGGAGTGAGCTGCCATGTCTGGCCAAGAACAAACTCTTATATGTTCATGTGCCATATGATTCATTTACTTAACAAATATTTATTAAATGTCCTCGAACAAAAACAAACAAATATTGGTCTCTGAGATAATTCTAGCATCCAAATTGCCTATTAATTTTCCAAATAAATATTTTATTTAGGAAAATCAAGAATCAATGAACAAACAACAGTATAAATCGAAAATGAAGAGTGGGTGATTTAGAGCATTTTTGACTCTTTGCTACTCAAGTCATGGTCTATGGATCATTAGCATCAACCTCATATGGGTGCTTGTTGGAAATCGCTTCTAGGAATCGTCAACAGGTGACCTGTGTAGTTACACAGAGCCCTACCCTCAGGACTCTGTGGCTCTGGGGTTGGTTTAGTGTGTTATTGTTGTCATCTTGAAATTGATCTTTGAAAAAGGTTCCTGAATTTTTAGTTTGCACTGAACTCCACACGTTATGTAGTTGGTCCTGTGTAGGCTCCTTGGGCCCCACCTCAGAGCTACCAAATAAGAATCTGCATATTAACGAGACACTCAGGTGATACTTAAGTGTGAACTAAAATAAAATCTCGAGCCTCCCAGCCAACTGAATGGACAACCCTAGGCCAAGGGGACCCAAGGAAAACCTTAAAGCTGAGTTGCGGGCACGAGCAGCTGCCAAGTCAGACACGCCTTGTTATGGCCTCTCCTTTCTGGGGTTGCTCTTTGTAACAATAAGATGCTCAGTCATTAACAAGTGTAAGGTAGAGCTTAAAACACTCCTGCAGGTCATCAGTTTAACAGATTACTTGAGTCTCAGTATATCTGGTGGCTTGCCTCTGATTAACCAACTTCCTTACCGTGTCTTAAAACATTCCAAGCCTTTAGATAAAGCTTTATTTCTTTAACCAATTACAAATCAAAGGACCCTGAAACCCACCTGTAACCTGTAAGCCCCTGCTTCAAGATGTCCTGCCTTTTCAAGCCAAACCATTGTATACCTGCCATGTATTCATTTATGATTTTATGTGTAATTTCTGTCTCCCTAAAATGTACAAAACCAAACTGTAACCCAACCATGGTGGGCCCCACTTGCTCAAGGCCTCTTGGGCGTGACTTTCTAGGCCATGGTAACACATAATTGGCTCAGAATAAACCTCTTTAAATTGTTTTACAGAGTCTGGATTCTTTTCCATTGACAAAAGAATATTATTTTGCATTATAAACAAAAATTTTCATAAGTAGCATGTTTTCCCTTGCATCACATGTGTCATTCATGTGGTTTATCAGTCATTGTTCCTGCTTTAAATTAGCAGAGGACTCATTTATATAATCCTCTCTGCAGATTATTCAAATTTTTAGTGTGTTGTATAGCTGCCAATAAACATATGAAACCTCTGACAGGTTTCTCCATAGGCAACATTTTTGGTTCAAAATTCAAGTAACAGGATGAAGTCAGAAAAGCAGTTAAGGGGGAACAAAGGAAGAAATGAGAGCAGATTCCAGAGAGAAGGCAAAGTAGGAAGTGGAAAGGAGATGTTGAAAGGGTAACAGAGTTAAGATCGTTGCATAATAAAAGAAGTTGTCTGGTCTTCGTCTTGGGTTCTTGGCATGGATTTTCTAAAATCCTTGGAATTTCCTGAATGATAGGAGTGTCTTTGTTATTCAAGAGCACCTTGGATCACACCAGCATTTATGATAATTATGTGACTCAATGTTGGTCCAATTGTAGCTTCCAGATGGAAGCTGGTCACCAGAAAGGCCACCCATTGATTAGAGAGTTGGGCTTTGAGTTAGCCCAGGCCCTCGGGAGAGGAGAGGGGCCGGAGATTGAATTCAATTATGTGGCCATAATTCTTTACCTAATTTATATAATGTAAAGTTTTTACATCATTCTTCACATAGACACATGTCTTTGTAAAGAAACCCCAATATAAACTCTGGACATGAAGCTCAGTGGACCTTCTTCACTGTGTGAGCACATTGATGTGACAAGTGGGTGGTATGCTTTGATTCCACAAGGAAAGGATGCAAAAGCTCTGCATTTGAGACCCTACCAAACGTTGGTCCCCATGTCTCTCCATAGGAGTGCTACTGATTTGCATCTTTTATAATAAAAATCTAACTATAAATGTAGCTTTTTCCTGAGTTTTATGAGTCATTCTAGCAAATTATCAAACTTGAAGGAGTCTTGGGAATCCTAGAATTGTAGCCAGTTGTTCAGAAGTTCCGGGAACCTCAAAAGTATGGCTGGCATCTGAAATGGGGGCAGTCTCATTGAGAATCGTGTTCTTTATGTATTTATTTCAAAGTATCACAGGGGTACAAATGTTTTTGGTTATAATGATCGCTTTTGTAAACTTGAGTCAGGGTTATAAGTGTGTCCATCATCCAAATAGTGTTCACTGTACCCCTCAGGTAGGTTTTTGCCCGTACTCACTCCTTCCTTCCCCAGCTTGATTTCCACCGAGTTTTACTTCTCTCTGTGTACATGTGTGTTCATCAGTCAGTTCCAATTTAACAGTGAGTACATGTGGTGTTTGTTTTCCATTCTTTAGACACTTTGCTTAGGATAATGATATCCAGTTCCATCCAGATTGTTGCAAAAGGCATTAAGTCATCTTTCTTCATGGCTGAGTAGTATTCCATAGTATACATATATCACATTTTGTTAATCCACTCATGAATTGATGGAAATTTGAGTTGATTCCACATCTTTGCAATTGTGAATTGTGCTGCAATAAACATTCAAGTGCACATGTCTTTTTGATAAAATTACTTCTTTTTCTTTAGGAAAATACCCAGTAATAGGAATGTTGGGTCAAATGGTAGGTCTCCTTTTGGTTCTTTGAGGAATCTCCTTACTGTTTTCCATAGAGGTTATACTAATTTGCAGCCCCATCAACAGTGTATAAGCATTCCTTTCTCTTTTTATCCACACCAGCATCTATTGTTTTTGGACTTTTTAAGAAAAGCCATTCTAAGTGGGGGAAGGTGACATCTCAGCAAATCAGCAAGAAAAGAATCAAACAACCCCATTAAAAAAGTGGGCAAAAAACATGAACAGAAGTTTTTCAAAGGAAGATAGACAAATGGCCAATAAACACATGAAAAAAATGGTCAAGGATACTAATTATCAGTGTAATACAAATTAAAACAGGAATTATGCTTTTTAACTTGTGGGGCCTGCACTAACCCCTGGTAGGTAGTGCTAGAATTGAACTGTAGTAACCCAGTGGATGGCCAGAGAATTGATGCCAGAGCACAGGTAAAAGGTAAACATGAGGAGATGCTGGCCCTGGTTGGGGTCAAGCACCTGGTCACAAAGATGCACAACAAAGTCGCCAAGCCTGATCTCTGCTACGTACTGATACGACGTTGCTGTCCAGCACAGGTCAGAAGAAACAGACTCACAGAGCAGGTGCCTGTTCATTCTCAAAGAAAGCTCTCAAAGCTCAGAAAGGGAAAGCCCAAGGAGGACGGCAGGGAGTACAGAAAAGTACTGTCTCCTGCAGCCAGGAGATTCCAGCACCACAACATGGACTAACGATCTTCTGTGAATCCTGCCTCCTCAAGTTGGAGATCCATCATCTTTTGGGACTGCATAAAAGAACTTTATAATAAAAAGTGGAGACTCTTCCTCCAGAAAAATTCATACACATGGAATTTTGTTTAAAATTTCATCAGTTTCACAGACCTTCTCAAACCTGGCCTTGGCTATCCAGTACATTGATTCAAAGCAAGTGCCCCTGTGACGCCGCTGTTATCCATGCGGTAACATGAATGGGTGAATCCAGAGGTACCTGAATTCAAAATGCTAACTAAACCACGCCTTTGTTATTTAGATTTGCATAAGTTACTTAACGTCTCAAGTTTGACCATTCATAGTTTTTGTGAAAATCGCATTTGACATAAAATCGATGTCCAGTAAGTGGTAGTTTTTATCATATTCCTGAAAAGCCATTTACTAATAATATGCATGTGTATTAGGAGATTTATTTTCTCTCTTAATTTAAAATTATATTATATATAATATTTACATATATTTAATGAGCATATGCAACGTATTTATGCTTATTTATATATAAGCTATTCTTACTATTTAATAAGAGAAATTTGTATGAAATTTCCATAAATTTCATAAAATTCCATCATCCAAAGCAAACCAGTATAGATTATATAATCTGTTTTCAATCAACATTTCTATGTCAATAATATCGGTTTATGCCATCATTTAAATGAGTGCATAATATTCCATTTATATAATCCCATAATTTATGAAACTAATCTATTAATACATGTTGTTTTCAGATTTTAATTATTGTAAATAATGCTGTGATAAACCAACTAACGTATGTACCTTTGAAAAGGTCCTTTTTTTTTCCTAAGAAAACATTTGTATAAGTATAATTTTTTAGTCAAAGTATGCACACATTTGTACTTTGAAACATGTCACCAGATACACTCTTAAATATTAATCAAAGTTACCTTACTAACAACAGGGCACAGAAACAGAGGTATGGGTAAACCTTAAAATACTTTGTAAATTTTTCCAATGTTTGCAAATTGATAGATTAAAATCTAAAAAACCTTCTCTTTATCTGCATTTCTTTGGTAAATTAGTGTTTTTGGATCTTTAGCATTTATTATTTGATATAGCACCTGTTTGTATCTTTTGTTCTTTTTAATTGTTGAAGATGGGTTTATTTATCTTTTGTCTCTTTTTTTCCCTAGAGATTGTTATGTATTGGGGATATAGATATGAAAATTTTGTCTGGCATAAACAGTTTGGTCTTCCAAATTTCCACTTGTTTTTTAAATTTATTTGTGGTAATTTTTTTGACATAGAAATTAAAAGAATAGGTATAGCCTATAATCAGATTTTTAAATTATAGTTTCTGCATTTTATATCATTCTTAGAAAATAATCTTGTTTTTCAAGAGAGCATTGTAGGATGTTAATTTAAAAAGTAATAAAAAAAGTATTTTATAATACACATAACTTAAATAGTCATCTTTAAAAACCTTAGTCTTGGTGTAAGATATCCCTAAATGGAGGATATTGATTAACATTAAAGATTTTCCAAAACTTCCAAACTTTGGACTTACATTTTCCTAGAATGCAGGCTAGTTATCAAAGGTAAGCTCTTTAATCAAAAGAACTGGTTTAAAATGTTGGTTTACCACTTAGCAATTAGGCAACCTCTCTTAGTCTTAGGTCTATTAAATATGTTGTAGGCATACTCATTTCCTAATTGTAAGTTGTTTTTTCTGGCACGTGTGAATTTCTTAACAAATGATTATTCAAGGTGTTCAATTTGTTGTATTTCTGAAAATTTTATAATCACTATAATTTCCTTCCTTCCTCCCTTCCTCCTAACCCTCCTCTCGCCCTCCTTGCTTCCTTCCTTCTTCCTGTATCTTTCTATAATCATATTGCACTTTTTAAAGCGTGATGTTAAACAAAATTTTTTGGAATATTTAATTGATACAAAAATGCTTTGATAAATATGCAGACTTACAAAAAACAATAAAATGACTACTTATATATAAAAATCAAATTTCCAGTGCTTTGAAGTTCTCAATGCACTTCCTGATGCATTTGCATCTCTTCCCAGGCCAGAGCAAATAATTACAGCATTACAGTCCTGGAATTTGTTTTATATTTCTCTGATTTTCTTTATAGTTTAACACATGTACATGTTTCTGAACTTTATAAAAGTGAAGTTGTATTAAATGTATTTTTCTGTGCTTTTTTTCATTCAGTGTGGTTTTACAGTTCTGAGATTCATCATATCATTGGAGTTCATTTGTATTTATTGCTTGCATAGTATTACATTATATTAACTTGCTGAAATTCGTTTATATATTTCCTTAAAGATCCTATCATTTTTGTATGCCTTTTGGTGCATGCATGCAAGAATATGCCTAGAATGGGAATTCCTGGATGCTAGACAAAGCCAAATTGTCTCTCAAAATGATCACTCTACCCTGGCCGTAGTATATTATTCTTGTTTCCCATTCTCTTCAGCACTTCAGACTTTCTAATTTTTGCCTATTTGGTGACTTTAAAATGCCACTGTATTATGGTGTTAACTTGCATCTACCTCCTTGTTAACAATGTTGAACATTTTTTTATGTTTGTGGCCAATTATTTTTGTCTTCTGTGAAATACCAATCCAAGCCTTTTGCCAGTGTTTGGTTTGGTTGCCTTTTTCTTATCGATTTATAGTCATTCTTTACATACTGTCTACGCTAATCTTATGTCAAATATTGCAGATATCAGCTTTCCGTTTCTTGCTTGTCTATTCACGTTCTTTATAGACTATACTGTGTTTTAAAAATTGTATGATATTTCATCCAAGTAGGATGAAATGTTGCGTATGGTGAGACTTAGGGAATCAATTTTGTTTCCTTCAAATGAAAAATTAATTTCTCTAAAATCATTGATTGAAAAGTCTATCCATTCTTCGCTAATTGGCAACGCCAGTTCTGACGTGTATCAATTTCCCATTTATGTGTAGATCCCTTTTTGGGCTTTTGTCTTGTACTATTTGTCTATTGATCTATTACTGTACAGTCTTACCATAGTTTATAAGTCTTGAGATCTGGTAGGAAAAGTCCTCCTAAATTATTCAGTTAATTCAGATGTATCTTGTCTATTCTTGGACCTTTACTCTACCAAAAAATCTAGAAGCACCCTTAGTTAAAAAGAAAAAAAAACTCAATACAAAACACCTAATGGGATTTTGATCTGAATTAATAACAGTTCCTCAGGTCAGTGCAGGTAGAACCCACAGCATCGCGAAGCCGAGCCTGCTGTGCCACACAAACAGAATGTCTCTGTTTATTCAGGTTTGCTTTGATTTATTTCAGTCAATGTATATGGTATTCTCCATAAAGGTTTGCACACATTGTGTTAGTTTTATACTAGGAGTACTTTATATTTGTAGTTGCTCTAGTAATGACATTTTTAAAACATTATATAATCTATATATTTGAGACCAGAATAGTAAATGTAAATGAATCATGTATTAGAAGCAGAAAACTTGGAAAACTGTTATTATTTAAAATGTTATTGCTTTTTGTATATTTCTATATTATTTGGCTTTTGTATGTCAAGAATCCTATCATTCAATAGTGGCAGTTTCATTTTGTTCAGCACAGTCCTAATCTCTTGGATTTTTTTTCCCCCTGGACCCTCAACACTATTATAGAAAGACCAAGAGTGGGAATTCTTTATGTATTCCTGATTTTTTTTTTATTTCATACCATGTATCTCTCTTTATTAGTTCTTTAAGTGTACAATTAAGTGATTATTAGTAAATTTACCAAATTGTACAGCTATTCACATAAATCAGTTTTAGAAGATTTCCTTTCCCCTATTGAGACCCCTAATTCCCATCCTGATTTTAAAGTAAATGCTTTCAAAGTTTTACCATTGCTCCTCCCACCCTTTTTCTTTGGTCGATGATACTAGAAAGGCCAAAAAATTTTTTATATTCCTAATTTACCAGGACATTTTATGATTAGGTGCTGGTTATTTTATTGAATTATTTTCTTCATCTATTGAGTTGATCATACGGTTTTCCTACACTTAATCTATTAATGTTGTAAATAACACTAGTTGATTTGGGGATTATAAACTATCCTTGAATTCCCGTTAAAAGCCAATTCAGTCATGGATTTTATTAACTTTTACTATATAGCTTTATTGGGTTGTTAGTATTTTGTTTGGGACTTTTGCTTCTATGTTTATAAGTGAAATTGTCATATAATTTTCCTTTCTCATACTATCCTTACCTGTTTTCGGTACTGTGTTAAAGATGGTTTCATAGTTGGGATGTCATCTCTTTTTCTCTTCTCTGGTAGAAATAGAATAAAATTGCAATTATTGTTTTCTTCTGTTTTGATAGAACCCTCTTGTAAAACTAGCTGACCTTGGTATCAATTTGGGGAAAGATTTGGAACTATTGATTTAATTACATAAATTACTGTAGAATTATTCTAAAGTATCTTTTTTAATTGAGTAAATTGTGTAGATCCTCTTTTTCTAGGTATTTGTCCATTTTATCTAAATTTTTAATTTTATTAACATAAAGATTATGATTATATATATTTAAATATTTTGACTTGCCACTATGTGTGTGGTTGTGTTCTCATTTTTCTTCCTAATTGTTTATTTGTGCCTTATCTCTTTTGTTGTCATCAGTCTAACCTGTGACTGGTCACTTTTTTAGTCTTAAATGAACTCACTTTTGGTCGTTATTTTTTTTTCCTGTAGTTTATCAATTTCTTCTCTTATATTTATTCTTTCCTTACTTTTTTATTTTGTTATTCTTTTTATAATTTTTTTAAATTGGATTTGACTCATCTAAAAAATAATTTCCTTTCCCCTGACATAATTTAATAATGTACACTTTGATTATATCAGTTCACAGGCATTTTGGTTATTGTGCAGTATAAAATATTATCTTACCACCATTGTGTTCATGTCATTGATGCCTAAACTAATTAGAAATATTTTTAAATTTCCAAATAAATAAGTTTTTTTCAATTATCTTTTTGTTATTAACTTACATTTTCATTGTATTATAAGATTCTCCAACTTTTGACATTTGTTGAGGTTCGGTTTACAGATCTCTACGTGGTCAATATTTGTGAATGTTTCACAAGTGCTTAGACAGAAGGTACTTTATAAATGTCCATTAGACCAGACTGACAATTGTATTTCTGAAAATTATTTACCCTTACTGCTTTTCACCTATCAACTACTAAGGGCAAAAATCTCCCACCACAATGGCTGATGCATCAGTTTTCCTCTTGAGTTTTGTTAATATTTGCTTCAGACTTGCTCATACAAAGCTGTTAGTGTCACAGAAGTGTTGAATTTTACCTTCCTTGAAAACGAATTATCATGAGCTGACTATATTTATTGCTAGTGATACTTGGCCTTATCTATTTTTTCCTGAGATTAACACAACCACAGTAGTTTTGCTTCATTTTGTTTTGTCATTTTGGCAAATGTTTTAATTTTTAAACTTCCAATATCTTTATGTTTTAAGTGCATCTCTTATAAAGAACAAAGAGCTGGATTTCATATTACTCTTCATTCTGACGATCACCATTTTTAACTGGAAAAGTAATACATTTACATTCACTGTAATTACTGATATTTTATTTTTATAATATATTATTCTCTCTCATTGTCTTTCTTTTCTTATATTTTTTAATGTTTCTTTATTTTCTTTTGTTTTAATTGGTCTCCTTTTAAGTCGAATGTGATAGCCAGCTTTCAAGATTGCCCACACTTCCTGGCATTCTTCCCCTGTGTAATCCTTCCTACGCTGCACAGTGCTGGTCTGTGTGGCCAACAGGTTATGGCCAACACGATGGTATGTCACTTCTGAGAGCTGGTTACAACAGGCACTGCAAGTTCCATCTTGTTGTTTTTTTCTTACTCACTGAAGAGCCCCTCTGGAGAAGCCAACTGCCCTGCTGGCAGCAGTTGCATGGAGAGGCCCACGTGGCAAGGAACTAAGGTACCTGTCCAACAGCTAGGAAGGAACCGATGCCATCTGACAAGAGTTCTGTGAGTGATCCTGGAAGATCTCCTAGCCCTAGTCAAGCCTTCAGATTATGCTAACCCTGAAAAACATGAGACTGCGATCTCGTAAGATGTTCTGAGCCAGAACTACACAACTAAACCACTCCTGAATTCCTGACCCATAAAAATGTAAGATAATAAATGTTTGTTGTTTTAAGCTTAGTTTTGGGGGTAATTTGTTATACAAAAGATAACTAATATGGTGTGTCTGTGTATGTGTGCATCTATGTGTATAAATATATATATACTTTTTAAAGATTTTTTTACCCTACCAATTAGTTTAGAAATCCTATAAACTATTGCTACTTTTAGTCCTTACCCAATAAATTAGATCACATATAATAATTAAATTCAGAAAATTTAATATATTATATAACTCTCTGATCAGTGATAAAAGTTTTGAATACTTTTTGGTCACTTTCTTTTTAACTGAAACCTTTATCCAGTAATCTATTATTTTATATATTTCTAATCCAATAGGTTAAAAACTATTAATAATATCTTATTAAATCAATATTTATTTAGAGTTAGCCACCTATTTGCTAATTTCTTTGCTAACCACTAATTCTTGCATTTCAGAACTTCTACCTGGGTTCAATTTACTTCTTCCATATCAAAACCCTTAGAAATGCCTCTGTCTATGGTCTGTTGTTGTCATGCTTTCAGTTTGTCTTATCTGAAAAAACTTTTATTTCAATGTTGTTTAAAATTTTTTATGGCAATATATTATACTCACATAAAAGTACAAAAATTAGAAGTGCCTAGTTTCAAAAAAATTAAGACACAAACACAGCCCTGTAACCAGCACCTAAATCAAGAAATTAGGGCATTACCCTCCTAGTGACCCTTTGTCTAAACTAACTTCCCAACATTAATAACTATCCTGTATTCTGAAACCATGGATTAGCTTTGCCTTTTTGTAAACTTCACACAATAGAGCTCTATGTAGATAATCATTTATGTCTGCTTTCTTTGGCTCAAAGATATGTTTGTGAGATTCGCTATACTGTTGCATGTGAATGTAGTTTGTTCATTTTCATAGGTGCAGAGTATTCAGTTATTTTTGCCCATTCAACCATCAATAGGCAATTTGAGTCAACTGTCTCAAATAATTTCAGTATTTGTCTACTACAAAGAGTATATCTATGAACTTTCTTGTGTATGTCTTTCAGTGTACATATGTATGTTTCTTTGTAATCAAATGGAATTGCTAGTTCATAGACATTCATATATTCAGCTTTAACAGCTACTGCTAACACTTTTCCAAAGTGCTCATACCAATTTATACTTCCATCATCAGTGTACCAAAGTTCCAGTTACTCCACATTCTTGGACTTTGAATTGTCTACCTTTTGTATGTTAGCATTTCTGGAGACTGTAGTCATACTGTGATTTTAATTGGCATTTCCTTGGCTGATGAAGTTTAGCCTATTTTCATATTTCATTGGCTATCTGGATATCTCTTTTGGGAAATGCCTATTCAAGACTTTGACCCATTTTTCTTTTGTCTGTATTTTGATGTTGACATATGGGAGTTTTTAAAGTATTCTAGATGCAAATCTTTTATTGGATACTACAAATATCTTTTCCCATTCTACGGCTTATCTTTTCAGTGTCTTTTGGAGAATAAAATTTCCCACTCTTAATGTGGTATAATGCATCAATTATATTTCTTATGACTGCTGATTGTATGATTTATTAAAGAAATCTTTGCCTACCACATATAATGAGAATATTCTCTTGTGTTTTCTTCTAAAAGCTTTATCGTTTCACCTTTCAACTTCACAGCTATGATCCATCTGGAATAAATTTTTACATGGTGTGAGGTAAAGGTAAAGAATTATTTTTATAGCCTATCCAGTTGATCTAATACATTTTTATTGAAAATTTTTTATTACATTTCTTTGAATATGGTTTAATTATCCATTTATTTAGATCTTTCTTAACTTCTCTCAGAAATATTTCTTAGATTTCATTGTAGTCTGTATATCTTTCATTAGACTTGCTTGAATGTCTTTGCTACTATAAATGGTTTAGTTTATTTTAACTTTTAACTTGCTTTTTTGTACTTGTACAGAAAAATAAAACGGATTTCTTGGTTGTTGTTTTTATCCAAGTATCTTGTTAAATTTACTATTCTAATGATTTATCTGTCAATTCTTGTTTCTTTGAACATATCTTGCCTATATAATGCTGAGTCATTACAATTTTATTTCTTTCTCCTAATTACTATACATCCTTTGTTTCTTTCCCTTACTGTTACCCTTGTTAGCATCACCAGATCAGCGCTGAGTAGAAATGGCGGTGTCATGCCACTTGTTTCCTTCCAAGTTCAGAGTGGAAGCTTTCAGTATTTCACAAAAGAAATGATGTTTACTTTTAGCTATTTTAAAAATATGCTATTTATCAGAATAAAAAATTTTCCTTCTATTCTTAATTTGCTAAATGCATTTGAATCATTAATGGGGATTGAATTTGGTCAAGTGCTTTTCTGCCTCTAGCAAAATGATTATGCATTTCCTCGTTTTCTCCTCCTGTGGTGAATTATGTGGAATTTAACCAACCTTGCACACCTGGAATAAAGTCCACTTGGTCCATGAAATACCATCCCTTTCTTATATCACTGAATTCTATTTTTCAACATTTTATTGCTTATTTTTGCCTCTATGCTCATGACAGAGATTCGTTTTAATTGCCTCTGTAACACCCTTGTTATGATTTATGATACAGGTAACAATGGCTTTTTTAAATGAGTTACATAGTAGTCACTCCTTTTCTGCTCTCTGGAAGAATTTTTGCAATATTGATATGTTTCTTTCCTTAAATAATTTAGAAGTTACTGATGAAGTTAAAAAGGCCTGAGGAAATTTGTATTTAAACGATTATTTTATACATAAATCACACTCTTCTTTACTAGATGAAGGAATATTTAGATTTTCTATTTCCTCTTTCTTTGAAATTGGTAACATATTATTCGCCCCCCTCCTGCAGGTCTGCTTGTCACACTGACAGGGATGATGCCAAACAGCTCTGACATGGGGTGGCCTGCCCCAGCCTCTGCTCTGTTCTGCACAGATCTGCAGGTGGCAGGTGGCCGGGCTCCAGGCTGTGGTCTAAGTGCAGGACAGCTCGCAGCCTCTTTCAGAGTCTGTGTTCCACCCGTTTTTCTCCTGGTGGATGGAAAACAGACAAACAACAAAGTCAAACCATGCAAACACATTCATTCAGACGATGTTGAGTAGGAAGGGAAAGAACTATCACCGAGCAATTATTTATTTCAGCAAAAATTTCTTATTTATTATTATAACATATTATTATGTATTTACTGTCTTAAAATTTGCTAGGAATAATTCCCTTTTCATTTCTGATCTTGTCAATATGTGTTTTTCTTTCTTTTTTCCTTTTTTAGTCTTGTGAGATGTCTAGCAATCTTCTTACTGTTTTAAAAGTACCAACTTTTCAGTTTTGTAAATTTTCTTTGTGCTTATCTTTTTAAATTTTCATCACTTTATACACCTATCATTATTTTCCTCTACTTTCTATGGGTTTAACTTGCTGTTATTTTTCTCCCTGAGATAGAATCTTAAATAATTAACTTTTCAGATATAAGTATCACTCTATCTTTAAAACATCCCATAAGTGTTGGTATGTGATTTTTTATCATTAAGTTTAAAATATTTCTAATTTACTAGGTGATTTTTCTTTGACCTATATAGTTTATTTAAAAGCATATTGCTTAATTGCATAATGGGAATTTTCTACCTATCTGTATTCATTTATTTTTAGCTTAAATTCACTGTGGTCAGGCAATATGAATGATTTTACCTCTTTGAAATAATTGAAAGGGGGGGCCAGGCAAAACAACAGGAAAATACCTAATCCTACAATTGCCCCAGTCATGGTTAAAGACCAATCCTATGCGTTGTCTTACCAACAGGCACCCTGCAGGAGTTCTGTTTTGCACAACCTCTGAAAAAGCTGAATGAACAGAAAAGAGACGTAAACCTCTCTCTTTCAAAATTTTTTTTTTTTTGAGAATCGCTTTTACAGAGTTGCTGAGTAAACAGCAGGAGAACGAGCTACAGCCTCAACCACATCTCCAGGACAGAGTCACATCTCCTGTGATGACCCCTTCTCCAAGGAAGGCAGGAAACCAAGTTTTGGACTTTGCCATCCTTGCAGTTTTTGTTGTCTACCTGCTGCCGCTTTTGTTATCAACTGACAGCCGTCACTATTTTTTTCTCTTTGTGTCCCCCTTAAAATCCACGAGCCACTTGGCCTCGCTGTGGGGACCCCTTCTCGTTCTTTGGGATGCCACGCCGTCTCCCTGCTCTCTTCCCCCCCTTTCTCTCTCTCTCTGTCTGTGTGTGTCTCTCTCTCATTCTCTCTGTCCTTCTAAAGGATAACATAAATTTTACTTATATATCTTAATCTCTGTGTGAGAAACCTTTCTCCACCCACGCCGCCATGGGCACCCACTAAGCTTTCCACCCTAACAATGCTAATTATTGAGACTTATGTCATAACCTAGCATTTGGCCAATTTCAGAGAAATTTTTCCACATATTATTGAAAAGAATGCATATTCTAGGTCAATCTTAGTCTTTTAATTGTATTGAGTCTAATTTACATTTAATGAAATTGCTAACATAGTTAAGTGCATATGTACTATTTTGTTGTTGTTGTTGTTGTCTGGCTAATTTCTTTTTATTTTTAGTAGAGACGGGGGTCTCGCTCTTGCTCAGGCTGGTTTCGAATTCTTGAGCTCAAGTGATCCTCCCACATCGGCCTCCCAGAGAGCTAGGATTACAGGCTTGAGCCACCACGCCTGGCCTGCATATTTACTATTTTCTTCTTTATCTTTGTTCTATATCACTTTTATTTATTTTTTGTCTGCTTTTGGATTAATCAGATATTTTTATTTTTTATTTCCCTGTGTTTGATTATGTATATATTTTATTTTATTTCAGTGGTAAATAGATTGCAACATGCTTTCCTGCAGTTTAATAGAATTTTTTAAAAATTCATTTGACAAGGTATAAATAATGTAACACTTTAACGTCTTAAGCCCTTCTTTATGTTATTACTTTGCAATTTAATTAATCCATATTTTTTTTAAACTACTCAAAAACTGTTTTGCTATAATTTTGTATCACCTACTTTCGACTGGCTCTGGTTTGTCCTTGCTCAAGGTTTTCCAAATGACAGCCTGGAATGTTCACCAGGGCCTCTTCTTAGTGGCAGGCCCCAAACCAGACCTTGATCTTCTCCTTCTCAGCAACTTGAGACCACCAGACGTGCCTCTCTGCCTTAGAAGGGCTTTTTGCTTAATCTCTGTCTTCTGTCCCAAGGAGCTTCAGAACTTGTTGTACGTCTTGAAGAAAAATACGGCAGCGTTAGGTTCAGATCTCTACCCTCCCTTCTCACACATCTGGCCCTCCAGTCTGTAGCTTTTCTTTCTGTAGTTACCAGACGGTGAGAAGATGCCCTGTTTTCTCCACCTACTGGTAGTCTCCCTCGGCTGAAGGTTTTTGGCCAGGACATTAGACTGTTATTCTGCACCACAAATTAACTAGTACAATGAGCTAAAAGTCTGCTGTAGAATGTTGGTTCACTTCTCCCTGAGGTTTCTCCCTTTTCCAAAAAGTTTTCCCTTCAAAACCTAACTACCTTACTAGTTCTAAAATTTGTTCAAATAGATCTTTGTGTGTATTCTATTCTCTTTTTCTAATTGCTCTTGGCAAGAACAAGGCTCTGCCACAGGGTATTCATCCTGCTTCAAAGTAGTGGGATGTGCCTCTATTGTGTCATACACTGTGGTTTTATTTATTTGCATTTCTGAAATTTCATTAGATATTCTTAAAAATCTACTTGTCAGACTTTCAATACTTTGCTCTCTTTAAACATACTAAGCACACTAATTACTTATTATTTTCTTGTAACCACAGTGCCTGGATTTTTCACAGGTCTGATTCTGCAGCCAGGCATTTCTGCTGTCTCCTCCTCAGGGTTCCTTGTTTTCTTGTGAGTTTTGGCATTTTTACTATGAGCTCATGCTCTTCGGAATGTTATCTGTGGGAAGTTTTTGATGCCTGAGTTGAATGTGTGCTCTTTCAGAGAGGATTTTAATTTGCTTCTGACAGAGATACTGGGATGCTTCCAACCTAGAGCCTCATGTTGACCTCAAAACAGAAAGGCTTGCAGGCAGCAAGACCCAGCATTTTCCCCAGGCTGACAGCTGGCTTCGGTCCTCACTGACCTCTCTGGACTTTCCTTTTTATTCCAGTTTTGGACTTCTAGGATTTTCTTTCCTTTAATCAATGGTGCAACCAATATATTTTAACATTTTATTATAAAGTCAAAAATAGATACAGAATATTGCACAAAAATATATAGCTTAATGTATAAACACTCTTATAGAAACACTTGGGACAAGAAATAGGGCTTCACTACCATCTCTAATCTGCTTTGTATAAGCCACAAATCCTTTTTTCCCTTCCAAAAATAGCCATCATCTTGACTTTTATAATAATCATTTTTTTTGATTTCTATATATTGTAATAACACAAAGGTGCATTCATAGACATTAAAATTTAGTTGTGTACATTTTTCATTTTCTTTTAGTCTTTCATTTATAGCCACCCTTAACATCTCTTTTCTTTATAATTTATCTGTTGAAAACAAAAGTTTACAGAATAGATGTTGCTGATTGCCTACTCATGATATTCAACTTGCTCCTCCATCCTCTGCAGTTCCTGCAAGGTGATAGCTGGATCCAGAGGCTGCATCCCCTTGGCATCCCTCTGGTCGGTCTGTTGGCCTTGGTGTGTACTTTTGACACAGGAAAGTAATTCTCACTGCTGGGAATCACTCGAAGTCCAAGTGGGTCCTTGGCTTCGTGTAAGAAAGACTTCAGGAGCGAGCTGACAGTGTAAAGTCAAAGTGAGTTTTATTTAGGAAGCACAGAAATTCTACTCCACAGACCAAGCAGAGGCTAGTCCTCCCTGTGGAGAACATCCCCATGGTTCCTTTAGCCCCCCTATGTAAGCAACAGCTTAATCACAGGCCAAACAAGCGGAAGGATAACCATGTTATTTCTTGGAAAGGGGCAGTGTTTTCCTGGAATTAGGGTGACACCCTCCTTTTGACTAAATATGGTCAAATCAGAAGTGTGGTGGCATCAGATGCATGATGGGAGTGGGAGGTTTCCTTAGAAAGTTTTATGGTGATGAGGGTGTAATAAAGCTGCAAGGTCAAGAAGGTCAGTTTCTCTGCCATCTTGGTTCTAACAGTTGGAACTTGTCCTGTCCCCATCTTATTTTGATCAAGGAAGTTCCAAACCCCCTGACTCTCTCCCTGTTTTGATCAGGATGATTAGAGACTTTGTTGCAAGACTTTCTGATTCAGTTAAGCAATGCCTGTGGGTCCCTATCACACTTTCATCAATGGCCACAGTGATGTCTGGTTCTTTGTTTACATGTGATGTTAGCATCTCTTTGAGCTCAATGTGTGGATTCCTTCATTAATTGGGAGCTGCAAATAGTGATATTTTTATCATTTCCTTTGCACTGTAACTTAGAGTAATTGTATAAGGAGCTACTTCTCTACAGTTAGCTGGTTATCTAGTGATACAGTTCACAAAGGAGAGGGAGAATAAATGTAATAAATAACCTCTTACTCCCCTGAAGTTGGTTAGTAGTACACACACACAGGCAAATAAATATTAACACATATGAATTATTATTGTGTATACTTAAGAACACATAGATTTAAATATATTAGATAAATTCAAAAATCCATTAAAAATATTATTCTCACTGAATCAAAAATTGCTCCATGTTTGGCCACCGACGGTCTCTTCTCCAAGTTCCTTGGAGGGGACCCCATACTCCAGGCTTGTCTTGTACATTTCCTGCTGCAGACTTAGAAGCAACTGTCTTTCCATGACCTACTGTTTTCTTTTAGTATGGATCATAGTTTAAAGCCACAATTTAAGCAATATAAATGCTGATTTTATTTGGTTATTCATTATTTATAGGCCTTCAGAAGACATTTAATATATATTTTATCCAGAATTTGTTTTTCTACAGGACTGTTCGGCTTATTTTGACTAATGTACCACAGGAAAATGAAATCTCTTGCCTACTAGTTAACTGGAGTGCCATACTATGTTTCCCCACCATGAATATTAACTTAAACTTTAATATGTATATGTATACAATATGCATATAATCACAATTTTTAAAGATAATTTATTTGTGGATATTTAGGGGTTTTCCACCAAAGTATTAGATTTCCATAAGCAACACTTCCTATAACTAAATATTTGTATAAAGTCCTAATGATTTCTTTAGCTCATTTCTTTAGGTGGATGTGCAGGTTCAAATTTTCTGAGTATTCTGAAGGTTTGAAATAGATTTCAAGCTTCTTTCTGCCTTGAGGGTAGAGAATAGCCACGACACAGACCAGGGGACATGATTATTCTGATATTTTTCCATGTAAAATGATACATTGGCAGTCTGGTTTATCTGCTAGCCCGGTAGGAACTTGGTCGGTGTATTAGTTGCCCCTAGAACCTAATTCGCACTGAGCACCCTGGATCCTAACCCGGAGAAGCCGAGCCTGAGCGGCCAGACGGCACCAAGTCCGGTTCACCTCTGAGCTGCGCCCAAAACCCGCGGGGATGGAGGCTGAGCGGGCGCCGTCGTGTGTGGGCTCCTGCGGGACCTGAGGAGCAGAACTGCGCGCTCCTCGTCCGCTTTCCGCCCTGAGGCTGCAACCGGCGTCCCTCCCTGCCAGGTCCTGCTCCTGCCGCTAACCTTTCCTTCCGTGTCACTGGCTCCGTCGCTGTCCCCAGCCCCCACCCCGGTTCCCCGACGTCAGCAGGCGGTGCAAGGGCGCGCGTGTATGCGGGAGCGTGTGCGAGGGCGCGTGCACGCGGGGCGTGTGCACGCAGCAGCCGGGACGCGCTCCGTTGGCGTTTGGCGTGGAGCCACGGCGTGCAGAAAGGCGGTTTTCTCCGGAGCAGGGCGGGTGCACATCTGGCGGCCACTTCCCAAGGCGCGACATTCTGGCGGAAGGGCTCGGCATTAGCAACAGCCGGCACCCACAGTGCTAAATCGTCCGTGAAAGCGACTGTTAAGGCCAGGGAAACGCGGACACGCCGCGGGCTGCTTACTCAGGGACTGCACACAGGCGCCGGCGGTAATGAGGCCCCTTCTCCTCTGGCGCCCAGCGGGCCGTAGCCACGTGGTCCCTGCACATTGAGGCCTAATTGATGGGGTTTTGATGCTTAAATGGAGCGCTGATTGCGGGAGTTTGGAGGAACTGCTGCCAGTTAGGGCTCCGAGGGGAGGGGAAATTTTTACACTTCATTCCGGAGCCCAGCAAATGACTGTTGTGAAATGGAAACTGACTTAGGGAGAAATGGGAAAGGGGCGGGGAACAGATGGCTCCCGGCCCAGCTCTGTAATCCAATAGTCCCTGAGCTGGGGGCGGAGGGGGCGCCACACGCCCCTGGAGTACCTTTGCTCATTCAACTCTTGAAGGGCAATCAGCTTGCTTCAGTTCAGTTCGTGGATGGCGCATCTGGTTCTGGAAGGTTACATTAGTCGGGAAAGCAAATGCCTCACGAATGGGGTACTGTGGTCTTGTCTCAATAAATTGCAAAATGCCTCCCCTGCGGTGTAGAAGCAGACTGGTCCAGTTCTGGTTCAGCCACTTACGAGTTCTGGGCAAGTTTCTTCCTTCTCTAAGACTCATTTTCATCATCTGCAAAATTTGGGGTGAATCGGTGCATTGCAACAGTATGATGAAGAGTGGCAGAAATAGCAAATGCAAGGAGCCTGGCACACGAGGGGGAGTCCAGACCCCTCACCGGCATCTCTTCAAGACCCTTCCTTTTTGCTACGATGGATGGCAGGTGAGCTGGTTTTGTGGGACGACGTCAACCATCAAAACAACTGACTTTTATGCTTACCATATGCCAGGCACTGTGCCCAAATTGGACCATCTTTTGTTATCCTGGTAGCACCTCTTTTCTTAGACACCCTTTGGTCCCTCCCGTTCTCATCCCTCTTCTCCTTTCCTGGGCAGTACAAGGGCTAGAGCGTGCCCTGAGCCTGGGTCCTAGTAGCCGGTGTTGCTGTGGGCTGGGCAGGCCCCTCCTGGTCTGGGACCTAGAATACAAGGCTGCTGAAGTCCAGGTTCTCAGTGAAGGCGAGCGGAGAAGCGAGGGAAGCTCTGAAATGTCAGAGTAGAAGTGTAAGGAGATACCCGATCCGAGGTTAAAAAGTCTGCAGTATACAACTGTCAAAATAGTTCAAAGGGGATTGGGTTTGGGGGAGATACCAGAAATATGCCCAAAGCGACTGCGTTCGGGCACCGGAGTGCAGCCTTTCTGCGGCTGAGCCGTGAGGAGGCGGCTCTGGGGCGTGTCTGACGCGCGCGAGCTCCCGGACACCCTCCCTGGTGGGCCTGGGCTGTTCTTCCCTGTGCTTTTGTGTAGTTTTCTTTTTCTTTGTTTGTTTGTTTGTTTTGTTCTGTTTTCAGAAAACTTTAATGCACTATCGGCATATTGCATGGAGGTGGGTCTGTGTAATCTCTGGGCGGAGCCTTTCTGGTAGACTGCGCTATGACCGACCGCGAAGTCACACAGATTCATCACAGTGTTCTGTTCACAACCACATCCTCAGAAATAAAATTTTAAAATGTAGCCAAAGGTCACTTTCTCTTTTTCTCATTTATCAACTGCTACTCAGCCCAGCACCATCTGGATCCTGCCCTTTTAACGCTATGAAACTTTGCTTGTCAAGTTCCTGATGCCCAGCAACCTGTTAATTGCTAGATCTAATGATTGCTTTTCCATTTTTATTTCATATGCCCTCTCTGCAGCATTTTAGACCACTAAAATGAAGTTCTCTGCCATGTTTTCTTTTCTGACACTACTCTTTTTGCTAGTTTTCTTCCCATGTCCTATTCACTCAACTCACTTGTTCAGACACTTCCCTGCTCCAATTACAATCCTTTAATTTCACAAGGACGTCAGATCCAATGACCTGCCTGTGTTCATCTGTCTTGGCACCTCCTGGGCTAGTCCGCAAATTGTCCTATTTCCATCTCTTTTTTCTCTTTCCTTCTGCTACATATTCAGTAAGAATTCCTTAATGCTGTCTTCTAAACTTCTTAGTTTTTCCTTTCCAGCATATTAATTTTTTGAAATCCAAAACACTTCTGGTCCCCAAGCATTTCAGTTAAGTGGTGGGAAACCTGTATAAATGATCCTCAGATGTTTGGTCGTCCTTAATTACCAGTTCCTGTGTTAGTCATTGTTACAAAGCTCATTGAAAGTTCTGAGAGTGTGGCTATGGGTTGTAGACTTAAGGGGATGTGGTTGGGTCAGTTAGTGGGGAGTCTTCTTGTGTAGTTTCCTTTAGGTCTATTCTCTTGACATCTAAGTGAGATTCCCCAAAGACTCTACTAATCTCGTGGTTAGTGAGTGAAGAACTAATGGCCATCATTCTTGGAGCTGAATAGAAAATAGGACATGGGTTATCAGTATCCAGTGCTCATGCAGGCACTTAGGTCCCCTGCTCTTAGTGTACTGCCCCCTGAACTGTACCTGATACCCACCAGTATGGAGAGCTGCTGCTGTATCTTCTTTTTTCTTTTCTTTTTCTTTAAAGCCTGCAGCACCCGGTATTCCCAGGCTACCATCCAAGTACTAACCAGGGCTGTCCCTGCTTAGCTTCCAAGATCAGCCGAATTGGGTGTGTTCAGGGTGCTATGGTCATCATATCCTTTTAAACTACAAATCTCCAGCCCCTTAGCTGATGAAGGAAAGACTGTCAACAAGGGTCTGACTACTTAAATCAGCTTTCAACCTGTCCTCATTAACTTAGCTCCTTCCCTTCACACTGGCTTCTCGCATGCGCGGTTTCCGGATGACTGAGTCTTTCAGAGACTCTGGTGCAAACTGTGCTGCTGCTGTGCTTCCCTCCTGCATGTTTGGGGTTCAGTGTCCCCCAGCCTCAAGCACATGTTATGCATTGTTCTTCCGATTTGCACCATCCAGAATTGTGTTTTTGTTTACTCCTCTCTCATCTTCCCTATCTCTGGAAGGTTTTGCTTCTGTAATACCTTTTTAGTTATTTTAATGAGATTTTAGGAGGAAACCAAAGTAGGAGCGGGTGGCCCTTCTGCCATGTTTATCTCATCTTTTTTGATTTTTAGTCACCTGAATTAGTAGTATGCACCCAGAGTGACACAATTTCCGAGACTCTTCATATCTGAAGATATGTTTAGTTCTCATACTTGAATGATGATATGTTCAAAAATTATTTTCTTTATTACTTTAGAGATAATCTCCATTATTTTCTTAAGACAAGTGGTGCCGGTGATAAATTTTATTTTCATCTCCTCATTTCTTTGTAGGTAATCTCTGTGAGTTATTTTGATTTTCTTTATTCGATGGTGTCCTGAAATTTCTTCACCTTCCCCTTCTGAATTTACTGTTAAATATATGCTAAAATTCAAAATCTATCTCCTATGTCTCCTAACTTTTCCTGCATTTGGGAGATAATTTCTCAACTGGAGGGTGCGGCTTACTCATTGGCTCCACAGCTATGTCCACTTTGTTAATTTCCTAAATGTTGTCTTTTTATTTAAGTGTCCTAATTGGTACTTAATTCCTCATGTCATGAATCCTGTCACGCCTCAATAACATAGGTGTATTTCCTGGAGACACAGACCCTGAGATGGAAATTAGCAGTGAGCACACAGGTAATTTTCCAGGGATGCTTTCGGTCTCAAGTCCTTGAGAGGAAGCTGAAGAAGGCAGTACTGGGTGGGAGGAGGGGCTGGGCGTGATGCAGCCCCAGCACAGACTGCGGCTGACTCCTCTGGGAGCTCTAGCTGGGATGGTCCTTTGGGCTTGTCCCAAGCTGGGGTGGAGAAACTGAGCTCTGCGCCACACAGTGAACAGGTGTTAGATGTGAGCTGCTGCTGCAAGAGGGTGTGACTTGCACAGCAGGTTTCTCAGCTGAGGCAATCCTCCAAGAAGGCTGATGGGGACTCTTTGTCCCTGAAGGGGCATCTGGTGGCCTATCACAGCATCCACCACACATATTTTTTGGATTGCTGAAACCACCTCCCAACTGGTCTCCCTGAGCTCCCAGTCTCTGCTCCCTCCACATCCGCACTCCCCTGGCTGCTGGGATGGACCTTTCAGAAAATATTTGTTTGCATCATTTCAGTGGCTTCCCATTGCCTTCCAATTAAAGTTGAAGCCGATTAAGAGTACGGTATAAAGCTCCTTCCTTGTCTGTCACTTACCTCCTTCCCAAGCCTCATCTCTCACCACATCTGTATTCCAGCCATGAGCAAATACTGGCCGTTGTGCCCCACATCTCTGTGCATTTGTACGTTCTGCTGTCTCTGGCACTGATGATATTCTTCTGTTCTCCACCTGCCTGCATCCTAGTCTCTACTTAAAATTCGGCTGGGGCACCATCTCCCCTGCTGAACTTACCTAACTTCCACATCTGATGAAATGCTCCTCCTCTGTGCTCTCATAGCCCGCTGCGATGGCCTTTCGTAGTGCCTGTCACAGTATATTTAGTGCCCAGTGTCTGTTCCTTCAGTGTACTGAATCCCAGGGCCAGGGGACAAGTCTTTTCCACCTTTGTATATCGAGTCTAGTACAGTAACTGATAGGAGGCATATATCCCTATTTTTTTGTCAAGATATTGAGCCCATGAATAAAGATGTCATAACCATAGTGAGGCCACAGGTAGGTTAGTAGAACAACGTGCAAGATGACGTTTCTCTCGAAGCAGCTCAGTTTTGCTTGAACAAACTGTACTGAGCAGACTGAACAAAGCCTCACGAAGCCAGACCCAAGCAGAGAATCCAGGGTGCCGGGCAGACTGCACACTATGGTGAGGAAACATGCAGGATTTTGAGCCAGGAGATCTGGTATCGTTTACTCCTCTTTTGTTTGTTATCTGTGTGACGTGGCAAGTAGGTTAACATCTGGGCCCCTGGTGACCCAGCCTGTAACAGTATGGGTGGGATTGGGTTACAGCATCCCTCAGGTCTCTATAAAATGACTGGATTGTTTGTCAAGCGAATGTCTGATTGTCCTCCAGAAAGCTCCACTCTGAACTCAACTCCACATCGCAGATTCCTATTTCTTCTTGCTCTACAAGAGCGTTACTCTCTTACCCTACAACCCGGGGGCGCTTTTCTCTCTATTCAGCCTGTCTGCCCAGAGTGAGGCCATACGCATCTCCGAGTTCCAGAAAGGCCATTTACTGGTGGAGAAGACAGTGCCTGTCCTATGAAACACCTCAGGTCTCAGGAAATGTAGGCAGGAAGTCTGTAATCTGCAGCGTCACCAGGAACACCCTGAATGACTCTGGAGGTGGCCAGAAGATAACACTTGAAGATTCTCTTTCTCTCTTTCTCCCGGGGGAACCTTATGCCTGTTAGATTGCCATAGCATCTGTGTGAAAACTATGTACATCTGGGACCCAATAAACATGAAATTACAGCAGAATTTGTTTTTCTTCCATAATTGAAGGAAGAAGGATAATTTATAACTCCATATTACTGAAATTTTCAGTTTTTTTTATTTTAAAATGCCATTTTTATATAATACAACACATATTCCCAATTGAATGCTCAATTTGTTTGCCACTGTATACAATGTGTATGACACATAGACCACTTTTCTCTTAAATTTTTACAAATGGGGAAAATTTTTACAAATGGTGAAGGAGAGAAGCAAAGTTATGTGTCTTGTCTAGTGTCTCAGTGTTGTTACGATGGAAATGAGAACACTTCCATTCATTGAAATGCACTGTGCTAACGGGTATGTATTCTTTCCTTAGAATTTTTCTCTTTCTCAGGAAGTACAATCCTTAAATATGTTTGGTCAAGCAGACTGCAAAACATGTTTTTTGGCTGCATATTTTGAGTATCATATCAGAGCACACTTCTGGTAAAGAGAAAAGTTACGGGGAAGTCAAATTCTGCTCTTGATTCACTTTTCCTTCTAGAGAAATATGTTTTGGGGTGTTCTAATCACCCACAAGTGTTATGGCCTGTGTTTAATGGTATCTGAACTAGTGAAGGGGCCATCTACCAAGTGGCTGTACCTGAGACCATGTCTCTTCCCTTCACCTGCAAAGTGTCTGTACCTCGGTCCTGTGTCTAAGCCTGCCAAATGGGTGATGTGGTCTGAAGATGCAGGAACACTTTCTAGAGATCAGATTCTGGTTATGGACCAAAAACATGGCCATGGGCATTGATCTTTAAACACAGAGTATAGAAAGCTGGTAGTTCCAATTCTGAGACTTCATTGTTTCTATCTGTCTATCTGTCTCTCTCTCTCTCTCTCTGTCTCTCTCTCTCTCTCTCTGTCTCTCTCTCTCTCTTTCTCTCTCTCTCTCTCTCTCTCTCTCTCCCTCCTCTCTCTCTCTCACACACACACATAGCCATGACACTGTAACCACGTTTGACATCCAGAAAGGGGAACAGTAAAGAATGTAGATGCTGTTTTCCCTAGCTCATGGTAGGAAAAATTATTAATCTGATGTTCGAAAAGGGGATCATGAACCCCAGCTTAATAACAGTGTACAGAAAAGGCATGGTTATTAAACTGGGGTGTTGGGAAGAGGAGATCATGAAAGTAATACTTCTGTAAGAAAAGAAAACTCTCAAATAACCCTGCTCAAGATATAGTGACAGTATTAGCTTTTGGAAATGTCCTCTGAGATTATAATAAAAGGTCTGAGATAAGTAGCAATTATAAAAATAAGAGTGTATCCTCAATGTAATACATCTCATGTATTAGAGTTGTTTAATAATACCTTTATACTGTCTCTTCAGCATACAAAGTCTAGAATTCCCAAATTAGCCATTGAGGGTTTCAAAGAGTTTTCCCAGACACCTTTATTTCTCTTTATTAGCATGCTGGCTAGAGTATTCTTTTGTATTATCCATTTTGTAGAAAGAAAATGCCTCGGTACTGTATGACTAAGAGGCCGATTTGTTAGGCGAGGTGAAGTTACCTAAGCTATCCTGCTGTGCACACTCTAAACGTTCCTAAGATGTTGTTGTGATGTGTTCATAATGGGCACAATCCTCTTAGGGAATATTCCAGCAGGTTGTGGGATGGAGATATCCAGAAAACAGGGTCTATGTCCCACCCTACACAGGAATCAGGGTATTTTGTTTCAATTACATTTAATACCTATTGCTTCTACCACTCATAACCTGCTGTGATTAAACATTGATACTGTTCTTTCAGTTTGGGCTTCTGTTTTACTCTTTTATCATTGTCACTTGTTGTGTTTCTGGGCAAAGGATGTTATTAAATTCTCCCCTCCCTCCAAAAAATTATTATATAAAATTATATGAGCCAGAACCCTCATATTGGATTCTTTTAAGGAAACAGGTTAAGATATCCTTATAACTGCCACCACCACCTCCAAGAGCCTGGTGTTTGGATCAGTGGATTGAGTGAAGATCCCCCTCATCTAATGTGGGCAGGCACCACCCAAGGGGGCCGAGGGCCCAGACAGAGCAAAAAGGTAGAGGAAAGGTGAATTCTGTCTTCCCCCAACTGTCTCTCTCTCCCCCACCCCCAACTCTCCTGGAACTAGGACACCCATTTTCTCATGCCAGGTTCTCTGGCCTTCAGACTCTGGGACATGCACCAGCAGTGCCCTAGGTTCTCAGGCTTCAACCCCCGACTGAGAGGTGCCCCACTGGCTTCCCCAGTTCTCCAGCTTGCAGACAGCATAACTTGAAACTTCTCAGCCTTTACAATTGTGCGAGCCAACTCCCCTAATAAATTACCTCTCGTCTCTCTCTCTCTCTCTCTCTCTCTCTCTCTCTCTCTCTGTATGTATACATTGGCTATATATATATATATATATATATATATATATATATCTCCTATTGCTTCTGTTTCTCTGGAGAACCCTGACTAAAACAGTGACTTCTCCAAATTTTATATAAATACTTATGTAAAATCCTAAAACCCAAGAGCCCTGCAGCCCCAGAGCTGCAGAGGCGAAATCTAAGTTATTTATTTACTAAGTAGCTACTGTGTGCCAGTCTGTAAGCAGGGCATGAAGAGATGACTAAGACACAGACTATTCCTGGAGAGGGTTATTTTCTAGTGGGGCTCAATGCCATGTGTATTTCTCCATTTCTTCCATGTGGAAGTGACACCCAGTGAGTACACAATTCCTTTCATTCAGTGGACACACAGTAACAATTTGTTGATTGAATATTTTTGAGTATCTAATTTGTTACAGTTGTATCTTGATGTAAATATAGGCAACTTCATTCTGTTGCAGGTCACAGATCTACCTTTTACTGTGTATGCACTGGGAAACTAGAACATTTGTGTAAATCACTTTACTGTGATACTTGCTTTACTGCTGTGGTCTGGAACCCAGCCCGCTACGTCTCCCAGGTATGCCTGTAGTCAGTTCACTCTCATTTCACAAGGGAAGAAAATGGGCTCTGGAGGGAAAACGAGCTTTACCACAGATCCCTGTGGCCTGGAGGCCTGGCCAGGGCATGGCCAGTTCGGTAGAAGTGACGTGATAGGTACCCAAGGAATTTCTGTAGAGTCTTTTTTGCATTTGGGATATTTTCAAGGTCTAAAGGCAAAGTAGAAATATTAAAATCATTCTAATTAAAAGTAGAGAATCATATGAACAGAACTCAGATTAAAACTGCATGAGCAAAACCAAACCAAACCCCTCTTTTGTCTCCGTGGACCAGTCCTTTCTCCCGTGACTTCTGCAGCAGGCCCTGTCACAGGGTCTCTAGTCGGCACAAAGCATTTGTCACTTCTCTCTTTTCAGCATTTGCACTGAGCCTTTGGCCAAGACGCACCCTGATCAAATTGACATTCATTTCTAGAGCCTCTTTAAACATTTTTGTTCTGCAGGACATACCTGGGTATGTTGTTATTTATTGTTTCCACTAAGAAGATACGGAAATAGACTTATTTGCAACTTCTGGTCTTTCTAAATTCTCCTGCTAGAATGGGGAGCATAACAAATACTATGCTATCCAGGTTTTACTTGCCTTGGTTTTGCTTCCTGCGCCAGCATGTTCAGCTTGGGTTGCACTGCATTGGGGGTGAAGAGTCAGGCATCATGGCTTTGCTGCTTGAACAATATGCCAAATTAAGTTTAATAGGTGCTACCTGCTTAACATGAACAATAAAACAAAATGAAACACTAATATGCATTAACGCTTGAAAAAATGATTTTCTCCTTCATTTTAAAAGTTTTATTCAAACTTTAAAATTCTACTGCATAATTTTATGGGGGTACAAATGTTTTGGTTACATGGATTGCTTTTGTACTGCTTGAGTCAAAGTTATAATTGTGCCCATCACCCAGATAGTGTACATGGTGCCCATTAGGTATGATTTCACCCATCCCCTCCCTCCTCCTCCCTCATACATCCCCCCCACATACTTGATTTCCACTGAGTTTTACTTCCATGTGTGCACACCAGTGCTGATTGATTAGTTCCAGTTTAATAGTGAGTACATGTGATGTTCATTTTTCCATTCTTGCAATACTTCACTTAGGAGAATGGTCTCCAGCTCCATACAGGTGGTTACAAAAGGTATTAATTCATCATTTTTTATGGGTGAGTAGTACTCTGTGGTATACATATACCACATTTTATTAATCCACTCATGAATTGATGGGCAGTTGGGTTGATTCCACATCTTTGCGATTGTGAATTGTGTTGCAATAAACATACACATGCAAGTGTCTTTTTGATAAAATGTCTTTTT